>CAMOHE010029897.1:0-16435 GCA_946598075.1 Artocarpus hirsutus | reverse complement strand
TTACATTCACATATAATTTGAGTATCAAATTTGGCAAGAATAAAGATAGCACATAAACCTATCACCATGATTTTTCTTTAGTCATAAAAATTTCATTTAATAATTTAAATAAATCACATAACATACAATACAAAATCTGCCAACAAAACAATTCAGTGAGCATTCCCTACAAACATTCACATAATAAATTATTAACATCCCAAAATAAATCCATAAAAATCCTGCATGCAATAAACACTAAGAACTTCATCATAACCAAAAATTATCTTAAAATAAATTTTGTACAATCCAAAACGGGTGTTTGAATTCATAGACAAAATAACTATAAACAGTTCAGTTAATGAATTGCATGCAATAATTATTCTTAAACAATTAAAATAAATGTATTTAAACCTCAAAATTCGTATGACATCATATTAACATGTAATTATAGTAGTAAAAAAATTCTCATTACCAAATAAAATCATTTAATTCATACAAACAAATGTCACACAATAAAAGTTCAACCATTTACCATTAAGACAGTCAAAATACCTAGCATCCATAAAAATTCCATAACACATAAATTATTAATCAAATCATTACCAAACTTTCCAGTCCATAATTTAACATATACATGAACATATTTACCAAATTTTGTGCACAACAACGTTCATTAGCCTTAAGAACAACACCCATACATATGTGCAACACAACCAATCAACAATAATTTACTGTATGTGATAGAGAGAAGAAAATTCATAACTTTTCATAGAAAAATCCAATTGAGGTGAAATTTTGAAGGTTAACACATAATACACTCATGAATAACATATTGAAAATTCAGAGCAAAACAAAATTTGTAGAAAAAAATATGATAGTCACATTATAGGAGGAAAAATATGCTTTAAAAATACCGAAATTGAGTTCATACCTTAAAACAGATTCTTCTCAAACTCCTTCGAGGTCGCCCAAAGAAATTTTTCAAATTTTCTCTCAAATGTATTGCAACCAAAATTAAAGAGAAAAGGAAAAGGAAGACGTGGAGAAAGAAAGGGAAATAGGGTGTTTTCTGAGAAAATTTTAGAGAGGAAAAGAATGATAGTAAGAGGTGGTTTTTGTGAAAATGAAATAACATACAGAGGAATACTCGTCTCCTCCATAATTATCAAAAAAATTTCTGACTAAAATGGGCTCAATTGCATGGAGGGTGGATAGGATTGGGGTAAGTCATCAATTTTCTCACAATTACCATATTTTGAAATTTTAAAAGAGGAAACCATAACAATTAAATCCAATCAATCCAAAGTCAATTGCTTCTTTACCAAAATTAAAGAAATTATTCCAAAAATATGTCAATTAATCAAAATAAATCATCAAATCACATAATCAACCTTACCACAAATTTTGTGACATTTCTGCTGACTGCTCATCAACTGTCATCGGCCTGCCGATGTCTCTCTTCGGCCTGCGAATTCCTGAAGTCTGGCTTGCTGATGATATACCATCGGCCTGCCGTTCTGAGAGGGGTCATTTCGACCTGCCGAACTAAATGGTCTGGCCTGCCGATCTGCCCTAACATACAAAAATCATTCAAAATATTAAATTATCAAAAAAATGTGATTAAACATATAACATTAATAACATGAACATTGAGCACATCAATTTCACGTGAGCGTCACCTGTCATAGCACTTAAAATAAAATGGTTAGCACCATTATATTATATATCATACACATAACATAAATATAACACTTAACATCGTTATTAACATGACATAATCCATTACATGAAAATTTGCGGGTGTTACAGATAGATAGACAAAAAATAGATGAACGACATATCTTTTTTTTATCTAAAAAAAGAGGAATATAATATACATCCACTTAGATGTCTATGTATCCTTTATCCCAATTTTTTTTTTTCGTTTGCTCTCTCTAAAAAAAAGGAGAGAGAATGAGTGAATGGATCTTATCCCCTATATCAAACAATGAATCCTTTCTATTGATAGAAAGATCTTCGTCAAGTACCAAACTTTGCCTTTTTTTAGGAATTCTTAAAGAAGTAGCTTGGCTTCCATTCCTGAGTGTTGGTTTGTGGCTAACCTAGTAGCAAGAGTTGGACAAAGCTGATATTGATCTGTTGTTATATCCCCTATTAGATCTATCAAAAGATCTATTGCCAGTTCTAATCGATGGGATAGACATGATTGCCAATCATTGTAGTTACCTAAGTTTCCCTCCATAATGTTTGAGATGTTCTCAGATGCTCTTAGATCAAAGTGAAGCGTAAGCAGGATGTAGAGCTTTTTTGCCAGTTTTAGTTAAATTATCCTACGTCCAACAGCTGCACCTGGTTGGCAGTCACAACGTGCCTCAAGTACTCCTCCAATAAAGCATTGATCCTATCGATGCTCTGGAACTTTTGACTAAAGGAATGAGTCAAAAGGTGAATTTTGATCCCCAACAACAATGGAACAAGCATTTTCAAGTACTAGCCCGCCTTCAAGGAAGAGGGATCTTCTAACTTAGAATGAATGATGCTGCTCTACTTGGGCTATTGTCACCAGGAAGATACCTATATTAAGAGATTTGAGACATCTTTAGTGAAAAGCAATTCTAACTCGGCTAGAGGCCTTGAAGTTTACCCTTTTCATGTTCTCCATACTATTCTAAAATAGAGTGAATCACTTCCAACTGAATAAGATGTTACTAAAACTTGCACCAATGAAGGTCTGATGAGCTTTGGAAAGAAAGGGAAGTTAAGTCCACAATTCATTGGGCCATTTGAGATTTTAGAAAGAATTGGAGATATGGCTTATAGACCAGTTCTTCCGCCATCATTTTATGGTGTGTATGATATGTTTCTATGCTAAGAAAATACAAGTTAGATCCATCTTATGTTTTGAGCTATGATCAACTGAAAGTCCAACAAGATTTATCATATGAAGAAAGACTAGTTTGAATTTTAGATATAAAAGAGAAGAAATGGTAGAATAAGAAGATTCCATTCGTTAAAGTTCTCTGGAGAAATCATGTAGTTGAAGAAGGCACTTGGGAAGGAGAAGAATAATTGAGAAATAAATATCCAGAGTTACTGATGAGTAAATTTTAGGGACAAAATTTCTATAAGTTGTGGAGGATTGTAGTGTCCGTAAATTCTCACATACAAATTTAGCCAATAATAACATGTTTGCATTGCATTATACTTATTTCTAAGATGCCTAATTTTTATTAATTCAATTTTGAGTTATTTAGTATAGTGTAAAGGCTTGATTTCCCCATGGAAGAAGCTTCATGTGCTAGAATAAACAAGAGTTGTAATTTTACATTGCAAATTAGAAATCGACATGCGGTTTTAATTGTTTGGTATTTGCAATTACTATAGGATTCTTATAAGTATGTTTTGGATAGAATTTAATTTTGAGATTTGCATATTTGTAAATATTTATTGTTGGCCCATCTTTTATGAGTGTAGGCCCATAATTGTTTGTAAATTACAAGGTTTTTAAGAAGTTCAAATTTGCCTACCATTTTCATAAATAATTATATTAGTTTTGAAGATAATATAATTATTATCGTAGGAAAACATTCCATATGTTTGTTTGGGGGGACTCCTTTTTAGCTATGAATGTTATCGTCATTAAAAGTCTACCATGTTGCTTTAGGTTTCCTTAGAAAATTTGGTGGAAAATAATTTTGTGTACTACCAAAAATAGACTAAATGTCATTTCTAAAAGTCTTGGTGCTAATGGCATAACAATTGGTGCCATCTGCTGCCAAACAAGCCTTATGTCATCTTTAAAAGTTAATTTTAAATTTTAATTAAAACTTTTAGTGGTGAAATTATGCAGTCAGAAAATATTTCCAAGATCATCGCTAAAGGTTTTATCGTCATTAAAGGCTTATGTTAATATTCTTTATTCAAGCACCATCGTTCTGTTCACTTATAGTGACAAAATATAGTTTTTGTAGCAACGATATTGATGATATAAAATTCAAAGGCTCCTTTTTCCACAACCTCTCATTTTCTACCTTTTTCTCTCTTTCCCTCTCAAAGCCTTTGATCTTCATCCTTTGTCGTTGTCAAGAAGCTCCCACTGCCAGCTCTTTTCTTCTCTCTCCCTCTTCCCTTCTCTTTTTCACTTTCTTCTTCCCTCCCTCCCTCACTTTCTTTCTTTGCCCCTTGCCCTGCCTCTGTGGCCTATCTCACTGCCACCCCATTCTCTCCTCTCTCTTTCTCTCTGTCTCACTTAATTTCTTTCTTTCTCCCTCTTTTTCTCTCTCCACCCCTTGCCCCACCAACCACCACTGGTCCTAACCCACCGTGAGCGTAGATCCCCACCGTTGTGTCTCCCCGGAGGTAGACCCTAACCCCCACTCCATTCACTAGTCCATTTTTCCCCTTTTTCCCTCTCTCTCTCTAGTGCCACTACCTGCCGTCACTTTCCTCCACTATTAGCTGCCCTCTGTTGTTGCCTCATTTTGTAATCATCCTATTATTGTTGTAATTAGAATATGTTTCATCATTTCAAACTTTTTTTGTTTTATTAATTAATTATTAGTTTGTTAGTTGTTCAATGATGCGATTGTGTTTAAAATGTGGTGGTTAAATTTTAATTTTAATTTTTAGAAATGCTTTGCAATAATTTATTATGTTGGATATGTTGATTAATTTGTGGAAAATGTTCAATATATGATTATGATAAATATGTTGATTAATTTGTGGAATATATTGACTAATTTCTAGAGTATGACTGTCACGCCCCAGAGTACGGGTGATGACGTGGTAGATTAATTAAGTTAATTAAAGCAGATTTTTGATTAAAATTACCAATTAAATGTAGGGGTGGCAAAATGGGTTGACGGGTTGGGTTAGTGACAGGTTGGAGTTAATTTTTACAAAAATTAGGTCGACGCTAACTCAACCCGTGACACAAACGAGTTGAGAATTCTCAACCCAAACACGACCCATTTTGATACGAGTTGACATGAACGCGACCCGTGTCAACCCGTTCCTTATACACAGTGTCAAAAAATAATGACCCACGACTCATTTTTGACCTGTAACCTGATTATGACCCGCAACCCACCTATGACCCGCCTATATTAATATATATAATACTAAAAAAAACATAAAATTAGAAGAGTTTTATACCACTTCAACAAGAAGATGAGTGATAAGAGAGGTAGGTTTGATCTTTTAAGGGCTTATATTATGTATGAAATAATATTAATTTTTTTAAAGTTAATTAATTAAATACGGGTCATTTTCATGTCAAACGGGTAGACCCAAACATGACCCGTTTTTTGACGGGTCAATTTCGAGTCGACACTAAAATGACCAGTGGTCAAATTTTCTGACACTAACCCAAAAAAAACCGTGTCAGATTCATGTCGTGTTGTCACGTCGGTACCCGTATTGTCGGCACTAATTAAATGTTTTGGGGTATTTTTAAAAATATGACGGTTTAAAAAACTTCTTAAAAACAATTATCGTTATTTAAAACAGTTAATTATGAGCCGGGCCCCATCGGTCCCACATTTGAGCGTACACATAGTATCGATAATAAAATATTACAATCACAGTCCAATACAAGAGATAAAAATTTAGATAGTACATGCCTTGATTAAAATAAAGAAATAACCGAAGCATTATTCCTACGACTCACTTGTTGCCCAGTGGTCTCCTTGCCGGTCCTAAGCTGCAATCCACCTAGGGGAAAGGTTTAAAAACAAATAAAGAAATGTGAGCAGAAGGCTTAGTAGAACTAAATTTGGAAAACACATAATTTGAATATAAAATATATCATTTGTGAAAACATTTAGAAAACAAAATTAAATAAATAAATTCATCTAAATTATTCTTACTGAAATCAATTTGTCCAAAAATAATCTTATTGTCCTTCTTGGACAAACCATAAGTATCACCATCGTAGTGGCCTAGTTGGGTTTCAAGATCTGCCCCTAGCGTTGCACTCTACACGACCGATCTCTAATTATGACATCATGCCCTTATGTGTATTTATTATTATTTAAATCCCATGTTACCAAGTATTCTCAATTACATTCATTATTCGATTCATTTTGATCATTCGATTCTTGACGAATAATGAAAATAGTTAAGAAGTTTATCTAAACCGTTCTTTGAAATCTGGTTTAAAAGAAATCATTTTGTGGGAAATCACTTTGAAGGAAATCATTTTGAAAGGGGTCATCTTGAAAGAAATTATTGTGTGGCCAAAAGCCCTTTTTGAAGACATTTAAAATATTTTGTCAATTATTGAAAACATTTTGAAAGAATCATTTGAGGCCAAAATCATTAAAAACCTGGCTACCAAGAAAAGGGTAGAAGTCCTACCTCGATATCTTGAATCATGATTCAACACCGCAGTCCCGACCTGCTATACATTAGCTCCACAGATCAAAAACAACCTTAAATGTAAACTAAGTTCATCAATATCCAGTTTAAGATATGCTGCACTATTAAGCTATCTTATAGTGTCCTAGTGCGCCATTTATGTCTGTGAAATCATTCTATAAAGTTTAAATTCTCAATCTAGGTTCAAAACAATGAAAGCGGGTGTAAACAATCATTTTTCTTATGGCCAGTTGGCCTATCGAATTCCTTGGTCCGGCCTACCGAACTACATAATTCAGCCTACCGGCTAGGTAGGACTGGCCTACTGAACTTCCCCAAGTTCGGCTTGCCGATGATATGAATCTGGCATGCCAAACTCATGAGTTTCGCCTGCAGATGTTCAAGATCAACCTGTCGAACTGAAAAAATCTGGGGACCCAAGGCTTCAAGTCTCGACCTCCCCGATATCAAAATCTCAATATAAACCTGTTTTATTAATTCTTAAGCATCGGTAATATGCATAAATGATAGAAAAAGATAATATAACACATTTAAACGATCAAGTTTTACATAGAAAATTTCAAAGTAATTTGAAAATGGAGAAAAAGGAAAAAATGTGATTTAGTCTGATTTTTGTGAAATTAAGCCTAGATTTGAGTTGTTTTGAGTTCCATTAACATAGATTAAAGGCTTCCTAAGCTATAGAAACTTGGCTTACAATATTGTAACGAAATTGAAAATTTTCAAAAAAGTTTTGAAAATTTGAAAAATAACAAACTAGCCTCGAATCCAAGCTTGAAATCAAGTTTATGGAGGCTCAACCTTGTTCCTTAGCTTCTAATCCAGCAAAAGATCCAAGCTTTAGCTCAATTTTGAATCAAAATTTGAGAGGGAAAGAGAGAGGGTGACGGGCAAAGAAAGAAAAGAGAGAGAGAGAGAGTGTGTGTGTGAGAGATAGTGAGTGAGGGAAGGAGAAAGAGAGGAAATGAATAGAGAAGGAGAGTGGCTTTTGCAAAGTGAAAACCATGTTCCAACACATGGTTTTCCAAAAGGGACATATTGAGCATTTGACAATTTATTTTGTTCCAAAAATTTAAAATAACAATTAAAATAATAAAGAGTGATTAAAAATGATTAAAAGTAATACTAATTTTGAAAATATTACAAAATAGTAAATGAAGTTCAAACTCATATTATGGTACACTAATTCACCATTGTCCTACTAATTACACTAAATTAAAAATCAAGGTGTTACAATGACAGTAAAAGTTAATATGTTTGAGTTCGTTTGAATATGTTGATTTTGTTAGTAAATGCGAATATGTTGATTATGTTAATATAAAGTGAATATGTTGATAATGTTTTGTTTTTATGTTGGATATGTTTTTAAGGGTTTTTGGTTGTTATTTTTAGATTAAGTTGTTAATTTTAATATAAGTCCTTTTTCAAGGATTATTCAAATTAAGTTTTAAAGAGGATTAATTTTATAGAGTGAATTGTTATATTATAATAATTAATAAATTGTAATTAAATAATGATAATTAATTAGTTTACTAGTTACTAAGCAATAATAATCAACAATCAATTAAATGTTTTGTTACTAATAATTAACAAATGATAATTAAGTAATAATAATCAATTATTTAAGTGGTTTATGTTCGAAAATGAGTACGCAAAGGATTTGAAAATTTTTTAATTAGCATGTTTTCTAAAATAAATTTAGACATTCTATATATATAAATTAATAAAAAAAATTTCGTACCTCTTAGTAGACCAGAAAAACTACAAGAACTGCTATGAGAGAATTTTATCAAAAGAGCCTCAAGTAACTAGACTTCGTTGCTATTCTCTTTCCATGTCGAAATACGGGTGGTCACATGTCGTTTAGTCTTTCCTTAGGTAACTTTTCATTCCTTAGGATGTTGAACAATAGCTCCATGGGAGTTTTTGAGTTTTTGCAGCAAAATGCTTTTCTTTAAATCTCTCAAGTGATCTAAGAAACAATAGGAAATTGTTCCTTTTATATAGAGGTTAGATTGGGGCTGGTCCTTATCAAATTTGGCCTAAAGATTCAAATTAGAGTCAAATCCCAAGCTAAAATGCATGAAACGCGTTTGTTGAAAAAAGTAGGCATGGTCGACCACATCGTGTGTATGGTGATCGACCATGTAGTCAATGCTGACTGGCAAACATATTTGTCAAGTTATCAAAGTTATATAATTCAACCGATTTGAATTGATTCGATAAATCTTACCTTATTTGACCTGAGTTTTTTTATAAAGCCTTAGTTTTAATTTAAATAACCCAATAGAGAAGTTATTTGATAAAATAGTCATAAATGGATATGCTCATACAAATTAAATCTATTTAAAGAATTCAACGTGCTTATTTTGAATTAATTCACAAAATTCAATCAACTAATAAACTAACATGAATTATTAAATCCAACCAATCGAAGTTTAGCTAATCTAATAAATAACATAAGTTACCAATCTATAGAAAAAAACACGTCGTATTGTTGCCAGAAATATTATGAGATAGCAAAAGGGACATGATAGACATATATAGATCAAGCTCCTATAATTAAAAAAAAAACATTTCCCTACCGCATATATTTTCTAATTATCAACTCTAAACTTATTCCACTATGCACTCTTGAACTATATATATAAATTACGAAACTCCATTATGTTTAATGTCAATGACATATTATTATATGTAACATCCCCATAGGATATTCATAATCGGCTTAAGCATAAATTCCTTTTTACCCTCCCTATTAATATTAATCTTATGTTCCATTATCTCACCATTGGAATACTTACTATTCATAATCAATGTAGCTAATATACCATTTAGTTAAACATATGTATCTAAATGATTAAGTGCTCCAGTTTTTAATTATAGGATGATGCTTGTTAGAGAATACTATAAACTCTACAAAAGAGTTAGGGATTCTATATCTATGAATAACAAGTCTACGTCAATCAAGAGTCATGTCTCCAATGTATCAATAATTGTAACTTCATATAATTCAGGATGTCACCTTTTGGTATATCAAAAGACACAAGTAAAGAATATAGACTCATTAATTCATTTTAGGATTAAGATGTAACACATATGATTGTTTAAAGTGAATTGATTTATACAAATAGAATTATTAATCAAATCAATTCATCTTTAGTTCTGATCCAATATATCATCACCAATGACAATATACTAATGTTTCTATTCATAGAGTTCAACTACGATGACCAAGACAAGTCATCTCCCATTAGATATATATAGACAACATAACAATCTTAACATAAATAAAGTATCCAACTTTATTCCCTCGATTGTGGGCTTTTTCATTTAGACTATCACCTTTAAGATTCATGTCATCCACATGTTCTGTCCATCATATGCACAAATTTAAAGGTTTAGACCGACAGTCTCAAGCTTTTGTTTGCTTATCATGCATTCAATAAAAATGAACATAAAAGAACAACATTTGGTATATGAAAATAAATAAGATACTCTTTATTAATTAAATGTCTTCAAAAACTATTATATCATTTAATCCTTAGGGCACCAATCCTAACAATTTAAAGTTACTAGTAATAATTAATAAATAATAATTAAGTAATGATAATCAATAAATTAAGTGGTTTAGAGTTCATAATAGTAATTAATAAATAAAAAGTAAAATTGGATAATAAAAATTAATTATTTAAATTAATTATTCATAATAATAATTAGGAAATAATAATAATCATAATAATAATAATAGTAAGTAATAATAATCAATTAGTTATGCGGTTTAAAATTAATAACAATAATAGGTAAAATTGGGTAATAATAATTAATTAGAGACTAACAATTAATCATTATTTATCATTTATGAAATAATAATTTCAGAGGAACGATTATAAATAATGACATAAAACTGAATAAAACTTGTTATGAAAATAAGAAATAACTTGTCAAGACTTGATAAAATTATATAAGAGTCATGAAAATATGTTAGCATTACTATTGAAATTCAAGAATTTGGTGGCATGCATAATGTCAAGACAATATGCAGTCACTTAGAATCATACGTGTGTACGAGCTTGTTGCTTATCTTATATTGCACCTTATTTTTAAAATAGCCTTAGACCTATTTGAGAATCAGTGAATTGTCCCATTTAGATAGTTTAGGATTGTACTATTATGTTTGTTATTTATAATTCCACAAATGGCTTATAGTAGAGGTCTCAGTTTTCTTTCCTTTGTTTTTTCGGTGTGTTTGATTTTGTAGCACATTTAAGAGAACTAAAAGAACACGCTACCCGAATTTCTACAAGAAAAGGGTGATGTGGAATGAATAACAAATGTGTAATATTACAATTTAAATGGGATATGACCTTGCCTTATAAGTATGGAGTAAAGGTGGACAATAGTTTTGCATATACATAATTTAGCATCACTTTTAGAACTCATTGTTCTTTCAATAGAATAATGTAACAGTGCTGATTGGCAAGAGTTGGATACATCTGTAAAACCATCTTGATCTTGCATATTGGAAAGGCTTAACATATTTTATAAAACTTGCCAAAAAATCATGTCAATAATCATAGAACTGAGAAATGTCCTTGTTGTGATTGTGACAAGCACATTTCATGGGGAAGCTCTAGAAGGCTCCACAAGATTGAGAGACAATGTTTCTAAACTAGTTGATGAAGTGAGCACATTTGTAATTGATATAATGGAAAATTCAGAAATCGATCATGTAGAGACAGAAGATACCACTCTTGAAAATCATACAAGTCAATACACAAACCTTTTTATGAAGTTAGAGATGTAGTTATATTCGAGCATTTCAACATGTTCAACAATGAATTTCATAGTGAAACTTATGCATGTAAAAGTGAGTGTAAGTGACAAACAAGTCTTTCGATAAGGTGTTGAAGTTGTTGAAAGATTTACTTCTTGATATTCAAATGGTGGATTCACATTACAAGGCAAAGAAAAAGTTGAAGAAGCTTGGGTTAGGGTACGAGTCCATTTATGTTTACAAGTATAACTGTGTATTATCTTGGAAGGAGAGTTTAAAGCATGTCCCATGTGCAACAAGAACCATTGGGTTGATAAGAACAAGAAGGGAAGAAAGTGTCACACAAAGTGTTATAGCATTTTCCTTCAATGGATCGCTTAGAATGCTTGTATGCCTCCTGACATATCGCCAGGGATATGACAAGGTACCATTGAGATCGATCGAATGATGAAAAGAAGTTAAGACATCTGGTTGATGTTAAGGCTTGGAAGAATTTTGACAAATGTATCCCGACTTTGCTACTAAACCATGAAATGTTTGATTAGGCTTACCTGCCAGTGGATATAATCCTCTTGGAAGCATGACTATTTTGTATAGTATCTGGCATATGGTATCGACAATCTACAACCTACCTCCACAATTGTGCATGAGGGATATGTACTTAATGTTGAATTTGTTGATTTCAGGCCCAAGCAAATATGGATGTGTTTTTTAGACCACTTGTAGATGAGTTGGAGCTATGGACTGACAAGATTGTTGCTCAAGACGCTACTTCTAATACTTCATTCAAAATTCATGTGGTATTAATGTGGACTATTAATGACTTTTCTACTTATAGTAGTTTATCTAGCCGGAGTGGTCAAGGTTTTAAAGCATGTCCAAAATACAATGATGGAACCCCGTTAAGGCACTATAGGAGCAAATTTTTTTATGTTGGTTATTGTAAATGGCTTATAGATTATCACAAATGCACAATTGTAGAAAAATTAATAGTAAGGTATAGGGAGGTCGTGCACTGGTTCCTAACACTTGGAAAGAAATATTGAACCAACTTAAACATGTTCAAGTTTGAATTCCTAGTAAACGCAACAAATATGGAGGTGTGGAGAGGAAATACGATCTATGAGAGTTGAATTGGTTCAAGGTCAATATATTTTAGGAATTACCATATTAGAAATCATTATCATTACAACAAAATTTGAATGTCATGCATTTCGAGAAAACTATATACAATAGTTTGTTAGGGAAAATTTTAAATATAGAAAGCAAAATAAAGTACACATATAAAACAAGAAAAGATTTAGAGGATCTGCATATGAGAAAAGGAGTTACACCTATATAAGGATGGGGATAAGTGGATGAAACCTCATACAAGCTATACTTTGGTGTCATCTGATAGAAAGCTATTTTGTGAATTCATTAAATCAGTGAGATTTCTTGACAGGTTTATGTGCAATTGAAGATAAATGTTGTTGATTTAGGAAGTAAAATTACTGGTCTTAAATCTCTTGAATGTCATGTGATAATACAATGGTTATTGGTAATAGGGATTCATCCATACTTTAAAAAAGAGATCGCTGCCACAATTACTAAATTTCATGGATTTTTCTAGCTCATATATGCAAGGAGTTTAAATGTTATAAATATGGAGAAAGCACAAGAAAGTATTATAATGATTTTGTGTTAGCAGAGACAATTTTCCCGCCAACAAGTGCAAGAGAGGATTATAATGATTTTGTGTTAGTGGAGACAATTTTCCTGCCAGCTTTATTTGTTGTTTGATATCATGATTCACTTAGTGTTGCACTACCAAAGGAAGCCATTTTTGGAGGTCTGGTTCATATGAGATGGATGTATCCATTTGAACGGTACATTGGCAACCTTAAACAATATGTAAGAAATCAGGCTCACCAAAGAGATCTACTGTCTAGGGGTACATTTTGAATAAAGCATTCTTCTTTTGCTCTATGTACCTAAGTGTTGTTAATACCAAGTTCAACAAACCAAAAAGTAATCGGATGGAGAACAATCCTTCTTGAAATTGAAGGTTATCTGTATTAAAATCCCAATTCCATCTATTTGGAAAGCTCATACTGATCATGTTAGATATGCGTCAAGTAAGCAAGTTGAGTGGTAGATATTGAAAATTTCCCAGAAATTAAACATTATATTAAGTATGGTGCTATATTACTAATCCTTTTGTTCAAAATTAATTATGCATCAGAAAATACAATTAGTAAGTAAAAAGGCAATTTATACAGTTGTTTGCCTTAGCATTGAGGTGCAATGTGTTTGTTTGATTATACTTAAGTTATGTAGTTAATGGAGTTAAGTTTTTTGAATACAACCATGATGTAAGGCATTGAACTCAAAGTATTGGGTGTTCGTACTAGAACAGAAGATGTCACTTTTTATAGGCAGTTGGAAGAGGTCATTCAACTATCGTACATAAATGAATGTTTAATGATATTAATTAGGTGAAAATGGTTTGATACCAATCCAATCTGAAGAAGAAAGTAGGTACTAAAAAATAAGACAAGTATTTACATCAGCGTTGAATGGTATAAACATGATCCTTTTATACTAGCTTCCCAAGCACAACGATTATTCTACACTGATGATTCTTTAAATGACCCAAATTGGAAATTTGTTGCATACTTTGGGCATTGACATATATGGGATATGCCTAATGAGGAAATGAATGAAAATTAAGTCCTATGAGACAACAATTCTTCCAACTTTCAATTAGAGATCTAACAATTTGAGTTGGACTCTTTAACATTTAATCATCGCAACATCGAACCTAATGTTATAGAAAATGTACAAGATATCTTAGGAGATAACACAATAAATGATTCAACTTTCATTGATGATGAGGAGGTCGATGATACAATAGAAGAGTATGACAATGATGAGGCGTCAACACATGAAAATAACATTAAAGATAGTCCTAACACAAGCAAATGACTTTTATGCATTGCATTTTTCTTATATATTTTGATGCCTATAAAATTACTATAATTTTAGAATTCTTTAATGTCACATGAAATACTCATCATTCATTTACCTCAACATGCAGATATGTCTGGTCTCGCCATGACTTATATGTGGTCTGCTGATCGATCCGAACCACAACTAGGATCGACCTAATTGCTTAGTCATTGTGAGCCACGTATGAACAACAATATGTTTATGACGTTTGTTAACATATATATTTATATATACACAGCTACAATTTTTTTTCTTCTACACAAGACGTCGCCTACACTAGAAATGAATACAGCACCAAAGCCCTTTCGTCAAAAGGCTCGAGACAAGAATCGAGGCTTAAACATTGACCTACTTATTATTCAACATGGAAGTTACCCGTTTAGTTTGACAAGGAAGGAAAGACATGGAAAGTCTTCGAAGATAATATGACCTTTTTTGAGAGTAATGCAAGGCCACACACTAGGGATTATGTGACCCCCTAATTATGACAAATGAACTGATATTCAAAAGGAAGATTAGAATTTGATTTCTGGCAAAGTATAGGTAAGAATCTTCCTTATATTTTAAACTTTCAATTTTTTTCTTAGTAGTTAATATTAACGTTTGAATAATATACCGATTTGATATACTTAATGATGGTGAGACAAATGCCATCGTATTGGGATTATAAATGATATGTACAATGAATTCAAAATATACAGTGGGAAAACCGACCAGAATCATGCATAGGTTAATGTCCCTTCTAAGGTTAGGTGCTCCGAGCATTGGCACGCATGATGTGATTGATTTACGTCAAAAAATTGAAGGTTTTATTTTCATCAATCTTTTTTAGAGATATTAGCATAATGAAACAATTGTCCACTAAAAACCATTTTTGTAAATACATAAACCAAGTCAAACATAAATGCAGCTAATCGTGCAAATCCCAAGTTTATGTTAGAATTAAAATATGAAACGCAGCGGAAGGAACGGATCGTTGACAAACAAAAATTTTCTAAAAACTTTGTTCATCGGGAATAGATATATAATTTTAATTAATAATAGAAAGCTTTAACAAATTTACTAACCTTTTGAAGACTATCAGGGTATCTTATCTTTCATCTTTGACACTACGATCTTTCAATCCAAGGCTCCACACCAATGGAAAGACGAGTGGGCGTCAAACTGTAAGAATGAATTTTCCTCACACTTTTCTGAATCTGCTATGTACTCAACACATGAGATAGCAGACCTTTTTTTTTTAGAGAAGAACTCACAGTTTTTCTCTCTGAGTATTTTACAAAAGTTACGTGAATAAAAAAAACTCTTGAAATAACTATTATCTCTCCCTTTTTATATATGAGTCAATAGTAATTTTTCAGTTGATTTTTAATTTGAAATAACCACCATATTAGATATATAGGGGAATGATATATTTTGCATGATGCTTACTTTTTCCTTTCCCCCCCTTTTTTTTGTTTGTAAATGAATTACGTCAAACGTGATTCATATATATATATATATAAAGTAAAACGTAAAGTAAATTTTATGTAATATAAATATATATATTAATAAATAATAAAATCTAATATATATATAAAGTTTTGGTTTAAAACCATATATATATATATATATATATATATATATCTATATCTAAATTTAAAAATAAATCACATTTATTTAAGAATAGATTTTGAAATTAATCAATTAATTAATTAACTAATGCTTAGTTAATGTGACAACATTTTTCACATTACATTATGTGTCACAGAGAACATTTTTCTATATCACATTAATAATTCAAGTGTAAAATAATTAATTTAGAATTCAACAATTCTAAAATATGTATAATTCATTCTATGCATAAATCCAATATAGTGTTATAGAGGTGGTATTGGGGACCTACGGACCTATAACCTAAGCTCCAATAAATTTCACAACTAATCAAACTCTTTAATTAGTGTGCCAAATTTATTAGTTTCAGTGTTACTCCACTAAAAACTTGAAACTGAACTCTTGAGGTTATAGTAAAATTACTCAAAGAAAATTAACGAGTAGTCCATTGATATAATCATTTCATATAAGTCAGTCCTCTATAAATAGTTCATAATAAGAGCTAGGTTCAATATCCATTCATCTCTCTTATTTTATCTTTATCCTTGAGTTCCAATAATTCTCTAATCAATAGTTAATTCATAATCTTATTATGAACGAGCGCTCTACTGTTCAAACCTTGAATTATCACTCAAGAGAATTATTTTTCTAACTTCCATAGGGAAGGAATGGATTTCATATCTGTATAATATTATTCCCAGCCATTTATTACAT
>CAMOHE010029894.1:0-19404 GCA_946598075.1 Artocarpus hirsutus | reverse complement strand
GGGCTTCGTAATTCTATAGAGTTCGAGAGTGCAGCTCCAAGCTTTTAGTGGAGCAGCGTTGGAGTTGATAATTATGAAATGTATATCTGGGATATTGGGTTTCATAATTATCAGGAGCTTGAACTATATAGATCCATTTGGTCCCCTTTGCTAGCTCACAAAATCTTGTAATGATACGGCATGCTTTTACAATAATTGGTGACTTATTTCAATTTATTAGATTGGTTGAAAATTTGGAAGAATCAAATAATTCATGTCTGTTTGTCGGTTGAATTAATTTTGTGAACAAAATTAATTCAAGATAAACTTGTTGAATTATTGGGGTCAGATAATTCTTGTCTGTTTATCAGTTAATTTAATTTTGGATAAATTAAATCAAGATAAACTTGTAGAATTATTAGGAATCTATTTATTTTCTTAGAGATTATCTAGATAAAGTTGTTTTAATTAGATAATTTCTCTATTGGGTTATTCGAATTAAAACTGAGGCTTTATCCTATAGAATCTCAGGTGGAAAATAAAGGATTCGCGTGATTTTTATTTCGGTAGTTCGGCATGTCGAACTTAAAGTTTGGCCTGCCTATGCGCGAATTAAAAATCGCACGTTTTTACGTGTTTTTACGCGTATCTTATCCGATATAGACCCGAATTTGGTTCTGTTTTGAATTTTTGAGACCTTATCTGATAAGGAATGACCCTAGACCCAACCTCTATAAATAGGGAGTGAGTCTAGTGAGTTATTGAGATCAATAGAGAGATTAAGAGTGATACTCTACTAGTGAGAATCTGAAACTCCCTGAGAGCTCTTGTTCACAAATCATGAACACTAGCTTTGGGTTCTCTCAATTGGTTGGAAGGAGAGTCACCTTGAGGAAGAGCTATACATGTGAGCCCACACTCACTCTGATTGTGGATAGAGAATAGCAAAGAAGACCAGTTGGTTGAGGCTCTTCTGGAACATTACTTCTCTACAAAGATTTCGGAAGCTTTTCGGCGAATACAAGGTCAGTAAGATCAGGTTAATTTATACATATAGCATGTCAAACTTGTGTTTTGGAAAATACTTTGATTTAAAATTTTTAAAATTCCACTGCGTATTATTTTTCTAACAAAATATTCATCATATCATCCTAAGACTTTCCAGTACAACACTTAATATATATATATATATATATATGAATATATTTGCCAAATTTCATGCAAAACAACATTCATTTGCCTAATAAACAAAAACTACATTTTTGTGCAACATAACCAATCAACAATCATAGGATAGTGAGTGGCAGATAAAAGAAAATTCATATCTCAGCATAGAAAAATCCAAATGGTGTGAAATTTTAAGGGACAACACATAACACATCCACGAACATCACACTAAAATTTCATTGTAAATGGAAATTCCTTGACAAAAATACAATAGTTGGAGTAAAAGGGGAAAATATATTTCAGAAATAAACTAAGAACAAATTCTTACCTTAAAACAAATTCTTCTCAATTTTTCTCAATTCCTATGAAACAAGGAAAAGCCCAAAAATATGCCAATTACTCAGACTATTATATCCAATCACAATAATTATCATTGTCACAAATTTTGGGAACTTTGTATTGATTGCTCATTAGTTTTCTTCGGCCTGCAGAAGTCGTGAGGTCCAGCCTACCAATGAAGTCCATCGCCTGCCATTCCGTGAGGGATAATTCAGCCTGTCGAACTTAGAGGATCGGCTTGCCAAACTGCAGTATACACTAAAATAACAAAACATTAACTTAGTACTAAATAATTATCACTCATACAACATAAATGACATGAATACCTTGAGCACATCAATTCCATGTGACTATCACCTATCATAATACTCAAAATAAAATAGTCAGTAACATAATATTATAAGGAGAAAAATACTCAACGTCGTTACTTATCTAACAATATTCGTTACATGAAAATTGACAGGTGTTACGTAACAGATGTCTCAATGACAAGGAATTGCACACCCTATGTTTATGTTTATGTTTATGATGTCTCGCGACGTTTGAACTTGTCATGTTTAGTTTAGGACTAGCTGCCCCACTCCTCTCACAACGTCGCGCCTTTGAGGTTAATGGTATAACGTTTAGGCTCCTAAAGATAGAATAAATAATGTTTTAATATGAAGTTTAAATGAAAAGATATGTTCTACATGAACTTGTGCCTCGTGCATTACTATGATTATATTATGATGTTATGTAATGATTTTTATAAAATGTTTTATGCTATGAGATAGGAATGCATACTTACTAAGCTTATGCTTACTTAGTTTATATCATGTTATAGACAAGGATAAGATGCAGGTTGACTAGGATAGAGGACAAGGATGGACATGTGTGTAAGAAGTGTTGGATTGGAAATAGAATCATGTTTTGAAAGGAATATAAACTCAAACAACATTAATATATTATATTTTGCATTTTATTTGTTTGAGATTCAGTTCTATTTGTGATAAATTCTTTTGAACTTATGTTTTGTGGAATGTAATTTGTATTTTAGATTTTTAGTTTCTTAGGTTCTTTGTGGAAGAATACGCTATATAGTTTGTTTCTTCATAGTTAGTCTTAGTTAGTTGTTCGATTAGAAGTTAAGAATGCTTGTATTATATGTATGAGTTTGTTATATTGTTAAATATTTGTTTTTGTAAACTAAGTTGTTTGCAGGTGGTTGGTTAGCTGAATACCTTAGGTGTTCTGTAGGGCTAATGAAGAAGGAAAAGTTAAATCTAGTGAGTAATAAAAAATATGGATGTATTTCTTGGGATATTTCTCTAAGTATTGTTGATTATTACAAACTTCTTATCGGTAACTATCAAGTTTAATGGTAAAAGCAACGTTTCCTATGGCATCCGTATGGGGGCTTTATAGTGACCATTTAGAATAAGTATCCACTCCTAAGGATTGACGATTTGTTTGATCAACTTCAAGGTGTCCCAGTATTTTCTAAGATTGATCTTAAATTAGGATATCATTAGCTGAAGATCAAACAGGAGGATATATCCAAGACTGCATTTCGAACAAGATATGGGCATTATGAGTTCCTGGTAATGCCTTTTGGGTTGACTGATGTCCAACTGCATTCATGGATCTAATGAACATGATATTTAAAGAGTATCTTGAAAAATTTGTTATCATATTTATAGATGATATCCTTATATACTAACGTTCTACAAAGGAGCATTTTGAACACTTGAGATCGGTATTGAGTAAGTGGAAGGAAAAGAAATTGTATGAAAAATTTAAGAAATGGGAGTTTTGGTTAGAGACAGTGGTGCTTCTGGAGCATGTTGTATCTAAGGATGGTATATTGGCTGATCTAGGAAAAGTGGAAGTAGTAAGTAAATGGTCACAGCCAACTAACACCTCAAAAGTATGCAGTTTCTTAGGATCAACTATTTACTACAAGAGATTTGTTAAAGGATTTTCAAAGATAGCTTCACTACCAACACAATTGAGAAAAAAAAAAGTGGTTTCAATGGACATATGCTTATGAAAAGAGTTTCCAGGAGTTGAAACAAAGATTGATATCTACTCCAATACTTTCTATTCCATCACTAAAAGAAATTTTTGTGGTTTACAGTAATGCTTCGAAAATGTGTTAGGCTGTGTTCTTATGCAAAATGGAAGAGTAATTGCTTATGGGTTCTCGTCAACTGAAAAATTATGAGAAGAGTTACCTCACTCATGATTTGTAGTTAGTAGTAGTAGTCTTTATTTTGAAAACTTAGAGACATTATCTTTTTGGGGAGAGATGCGAGATATACACTAATCACAAGAGTCTTAAGTATTTCTTTACATAGAAAGAGTTGAATATGAGATGAAGAAGATGGTCAAAGCTGGTAAAAGACTATGATTTTGAGATCAAGCTACCATCTAGGCAAAGCTAATGTAGTGGTTGATGCTTTGAGCAAAAAAACTTCCACCAGCATTTCTGCTTTGACAGTCATTCAGAAACATTTGATGTGGGATATAGAAAGGTTTGAGTTAGAAATTGTGCCTAAAGGAATAACTGAAGGGCTATCAACTTTAACTCTATAGCCAATGATTCTAGAAGAAATCAAGGAGGGTCAACTTTCATATCCTTATTTGATTTGCCTGTGGAGTGAGATAGAGACTGGGAATAAGACAAATTTCTTGATTTCTGAGAATGGAATGATTGAGCAACGAAATAGATTCTACATACTAAATGATGGGAACGTCAGAAAGAAAGTTTTATTAGAGGCTCACAACACACCATATTCCTCATATCTTGGTGGCACGCAGATTGGATTATCTAGGATCATGGATGATGAGACTATAAAAGTGTACATTTTTAAGGCTAAAATCATTTATTTATGCTTTTATTTCTCATTAAATCCTCTATTTAATAGCATTTGTGTGTTAATAGGTGTTTTTGTGTCTTAGTGTGTAAATATCTCTAAAAATGTGTTTTTATGTTTTGTAATATTTTTGGTAATTTTTAGAATCATTTCTGTGTGTTTTATAAGTGTTTAGTTTGTAAATAATCACAATTGTAAAAAAATTGTGTGATTTTATTTTGTCTTAAAATGTTGTAAATAAGTTTTGAGTTTGTAAATATGTTCTATTATGTTTCTAGTAATTTCTAAAAATAATCCCGATTCTTAAATAGCATATCTGTTAAGGTTTTTAGAAATTTTATGTATTTTTAGTAATTTTTGTGCATTTTATTGTAAAATAAATATTTTTAACTAATGTGAAAATTATGTTTGTAAAATAATTAATTTTGGTTTGTTTATTTTATTATACATTTGAAATCTAGAAGAAAAATAAAGAAAAATAGTGCAAAAATGGGCAAAAAGGGACCTCAAATACTCAAGAAATCAAAAAAATAAAAATAAAAACAAAATCTGACACGTGGCGTGATCTCATCCGTCAGATCACTTCAGATCAGTGCATCTCAGCCATTTGCACGTTTTCTTCCTTGTCGATCATGTGCATTATGTCCACACGCTTACATCCTTTTCTTACTTGTCGGATCAGATTTAGAAGACTAGATCTCAAGGTCAAAAATGAGTCAAAGTTGTGTGCGTTTACTTTCTTTGGTTGACTGCATCCACGCCATTTAGCCAGTCAAAGTCAGCGATCTAAGGGCTGCTATGTGTCCATTTCACCTGCCGCGTTACACTGGATCACCCAGATTTTTAATCACTCTCTAGACTAAACTGAGAGAGAAAAAAAAATGAAGACAATCAATAAAAATCAAAATTAGTCAAGGAATAATGGAGTGGTTAATTATAAATTATTCCAAAAAATTCTCCATCATTTAAATTGCATTCTACATCATTCTCCACTTAAAAATATCTTAATAAAATAATAAAAATAATTAAAAAATAAATAAAAAAATGTAAATTGTAAACAGTAGATTTTCTTCTACTATAAATACCCCTCCTCCCTTTATGTAATACACACCATTCTCCTTTGGAGAAAATTCTCTTCTTCTCCCTTCTTAGGTTAGTCCTCTTCTAAATTTTAGTTTTATATTTTTGTAAAATTATTCTAGTTTTTATGTTGTAAAATTGTTGTGATCAGTAAAAATATGTGTGTTTCTACTTTCATCTTGCCCTTCTAAATTTCTACTTTGTTGGGGAGAGAGGGGGATATTCTAGCAAAAATAAGGTAAATATTTTTAGTTTTTTAAAGTTTTATAAGTTGTTATAATGTCAAAATAATTTTTAGAAAACTTATAATTTTCATGTTAACTTATTTAAAATTCTTGCAAAATTAAGTTTTGATTTATCATAGACATAGGATGGCACAAATACTGTTTAGGAATACTTTGATTATTCATAGACATGAAATGGCATGGTAAATACATAATGATAAATTTTGTCGGTAATTTTAGTAAGTTAATTTGAAAACATACAGACTTGTTAAAAATGAGTTTTTGATGCACTATTGACATGAATTGGCATAGTAAATGCTTAGTAACTGTTGATTTATTGTAGACGAAGGATGGCATATTGCATACTTAAACCATTTTAATAAATAAGCTTAGGAAAACTAAAACATATTTAAATTAATTGCCAGAATTGAACCTTTAATCCTCAATGTTTGTTAAAATTGTTGCTACCTTTAAAATTTATAGCACTTATTGTTAAAGTTCCATCTCCTCAGTTAAATTTTACTTATTAAAGTTCCATTTACTATTCAAATCTAAGCCACATTTCTTGTTGTTAAAATTCCAAAAAATAAAAAATATAAAAAAAATCTAAAAATGAAAAAAGGAAAAAAAATAAATAAATATTGTAAGTAACTTGTAAATAAAATTAACTTTTATTCTTAGATACTTTAGCTAAACATAATAGAATTGATATACTGGACCTTTGCAATATCTTTTCCCTGTATGATCGAGCTCGGATTCACCGAGATTTATTACCTGGATAACCTTATACTTGAGGTTATATCAGACATATACTTTTAGACCCGAACAAATTTTTTGACGCCGTTGCCGAGGAACAAACAGACATAAGGACAATACATTAGTATATTATATAATATATATTATATATATAATATATATTTCTAACTCTTTAATTTCTAACTTGCTAACTTCTAACTTTCTAACTTTCTAATCTAACTTATATATATATATATATATATATATCTAATCTAACTATCTAATCTAACTTTCTAACTATCACTAACTTTTATATTTCCTACACTACTAACTACTAACTTTCTAATCTAACATCTAACATCTTACTTCTAACTTGTTAACTATTTAACTTTTTATCTTTTCTACACTTTTTATTTTTATTATCTTGAAGGGACGGTTATACTGCTCAAACTTGTTAATATTTTTGTTATTAATTTCTTTGTTTTTGCAAGTACCAAAACCAAAAAGCAAAAAAAGTTTATGTTCATGTAGTTTGCATGTTAGTATTCATATTATTGTTCACGTAGACTAAATTTTTTTGTTTCTTTTTGTAATTATCTGCAAGCGTGCTTCGTGTCTAGTTAGGAAAAATCTAGAACCCATTAGACCACCAATTGCATCTTCATAATTGGATATAATGGCTAATGATGAAAGTGTTAACAATGATAACATGATAAATCAACAAATTATTAATCCTGTTGTTTGATCAATGCGTGATTATTTACAACCACCTTGTGAATCCACACCATCACGTTTAATTTTTCCTCTTAATGCTCATAATTTTAGATTTAAGCTAGGCATGATTGATTTACTTCCAACTTCTCATGGTTTAGAATCTGAGAATCCATACTTGCACCTTAGAGAGTTTGAAGATGTTTGTGCTACTTTCACTGATCAAAATGTTTCGAATGAAGTTGTTAAGCTTAAGCTCCTTCCTTTTTTTTTTAAAGGTCAAGCTAAAACTTGGCTCACTTCTTTAAAACCAAGATCAATTGGCACATGGCAAGAAATGCAAACTGAGTTTCTAAAAAAATTTCTTCCAACTCATAAAACCAATGCTTTAAAGAAACAAATGCAAAATTTTTCCCGGAATGCAAAGAAAGTCTATTTTCAATGCTGGGAATGATTTAAGGATTTGTTGAATTCTTGCCCACATTATGGTTTTAAAAAAATGGCATTACATTAGTTTCTTTTATGAAGGCTTAACCCCTAGGACCCATCAATTTGTTGAAACAATGTGTAATGGAGAATTACTTGATAAAGAACCTGATAAAGCGTTAGATTTTCTTGATAATTTGGCTGATAACTCTCAATACTGGCAACATAGTAATTCTGAAGGCTCAATTAGATCTAATCTTACTAATGTTCAAAGAGGTGTCCATCAACTTAGTCAAGAAAATGATCTAAATGCTAAAATTGCATGTTTGACTAAAAAGATTGAAGCCATGGAATGTAGGAATGCCCAAGAACCCAAAATTAAAATTTTGTACAGTGTTTGCCAAACTCTAGGATACTCAACTTATGAATGCCCAATTTTTAAGGAAGAGTCCTATGAACAAGTAAATTACCCAAATCAATTGGACCCACCTAGAAAGCCATTTCTATCCCCACATTTTGACACATACAATTCACAATAGAGAAACCATCCCAATTTTAGTTGGAGAAATGATCAACCACAAAAGCAATTTCAGCCACCACCACCACTTCCACCCCAAAATTCTCAAAGCCATCCACTAGTGCCACAACAATTTCAAAATCCACAATTTTCATCAAATTCTTAGAATTTTCCATCTTTATTCTTGAGTCAAAACTCTTGAAGACACTTTGCAATCTTTCATTCAAGTTGAAAAATCACTTCTTCAAAAACAAGAAGTTCATGGCACTTGCACTTCTCAAGACATTCATGAAATTAAAGAGTCCATTTCTAAACTCATCTCTTCACTTCGCATTCAAGAAAAAGGAAAATTTCTTGCTCAACCCGTACATTATATATCTGTAAATGAAGTTGCCGCTTCTAGCTCACAATCACAAGAAACAGTTAATTTTGTCACAACTCTTGGAAGTGGAAAAGATGTTGATAAAACTAATCTTTCAAAAGATCAAAAGGTTAATTCATCTTAGAAAAGTGATGATAAAATTAATAGTGATGAGGAAAAATTTGAAAAAGAAAAGAGTGTTTCAAAAGACAAATTTGTTCCAAAGGTTTCATTTCCTCAAGCTTTGCTTTCAAAAGAGAAGTATGACAAAAATGCTAAAATTTTTAAACTTTTAGATGTAATTAAACAAGTCCCATCATATACTAAATTTTTGAAAGATTTGTGCACAATTAAAAGAAAGCATAATGTGACTAAGACTGCATTTTTAACTAAGAATGTTACTTCAATCATTCAACATGATTCACCACCTAAGTTCAAAGATCCAGGCTATCCCACCATTTCTTGTATCATAGGAAACACTCAAATTGAACATACATTGTTAGATCTTAGCGCTCGTGTTAGCCTTTTACCTCGCACTGTTTACCAACAGTTAGGTTTAGGTGAACTTAAGCCAACATCTGTCACACTTCAATTAGCTAATCGTTCTATAAAAATTCCAAGAGGTGTAGTTGGTAGATGTGTATGCCCTAAGAAGTAAAATGTAATATGTTTTTGGAGACATTTTTATCAGTAAAGAATTCATTTGTTATTTATATACCAAATCTTATCCTCTTTACATTCATATTTGTCGAATGCATGTTAAGCAAAAAATAGTTTGAGACTGTTAGTCTAAACATTTAAGAATTGGACATATGATGGATAGATTATGTAGAAGACACGATTCTTAAGGCAACGGTCTAAATCATAAGATCCGTAATCAAGGGAATAAAGTTAGGTGCTTTATTCATGTAAAGATTGTTATGTTGTCTATATCCCTATTGGGAGATGGTTTGTCTTGACCATTGGAGTTGGACTCCATGAATAGAAACATTGGCATGTTGTCATAGGTGACGATGTGTTGGATCAGGATATAAAGTGAATTGATTTGGATTAATAATTCTGCCTTGGCAAATCGATTCACTTTAGACAGTCATTTGTATTGTATCTTAATCTTGGGATGAATAGTGGGCCTGTTATCTTGACTTGTGTCTTTTGATGTACCAAAGGGTGACACCTACATTTTAATAGAGGTATGCATGTCGGTACGTTGGAGGCATGACTCTTGATAGCATAGACCTATTATTCATAGATATGGAATCCATAGCTCCGCTTTAGGAGTAGTGATATCCTCTTATATGTGTTATCCTGCAATTGGAAAACTGGAGCGCTCAACCATTTGGATACATAGGTTTAACCGAATGGTATATTGACTTTGGATGGTAAGTTTTTCGATGGTGAGATAATGGAACATAAGATAAAAATAATAAAAAAAGTAAGGCAAAACTTGTCCTTAAGCTGATTATAGATAATCCTATAGGGATACGATACACTATGATATGTCATGGAGACTTAGCTACATGGGCTTCGTAATTCTATATAGTTCGAGAATGCAGCTCCAAACTTTTAGTGGAGTAGCATTGGAGTTGATAATTATGAAATGTATATCTAGGATATTGGGTTTTGTAATTATCGAGAGCTTGAACTATATAGTTCAATTAAGTCCCCTTTGCTAGCTCACAAAATCCTGTAACAATATGGCGTGCTTTTCTAATAATTAGTGACTTATGTCAGATTTATTCGATTGGTTGAAATTTAGAAGAATCAAATAATTCATGTCTTTTTATCGATTAAATTAATTTTGTTACAAAATTAATTCAAGATAAACTTGTTAAATTATTAGGATCCGATAATTTTTATCTGTTTATCAGTTGATTTAATTTTGAATAAATTAAATCAAGATAAACTTGTAGAATTATTAGGAATTCATTTATTTTCCTCAAGATTATCTAGATAAAGTTGTTTTAATTAGATAACTTCTCTATTGGGTTATCTGAATTAAAACTGAGGCTTTTTTCTATTGAATATCAGGTGGAAAATAAAAGATTCGTTGAGATTTCTATCGACAGTTTGGCCTACCGATGGGGCAAGTTTGGCATGCCTGTTTGACAGATCAGCATGTTGATTATGCAATAAAAAGATCACGTGTTTTTATGTAGATTCCATCAGATATTGATCCAAGTTTGATTCTAAATTTGAATTTTGAGCATTATCTGATAAGAACTGACTCTTGGACCCGACCTCTATAAAAAAGGAGTGAGTCTCATTATTATTTAGATCAATTGAGAAATTAAGAGTGATATTCTACAAGTGAGATTCTGAAACACCTTAAGAGCTCTTGTTCACAAATTACGAACACTAGCTTTGGGTTCTTTGAATTGGTTGGAAGGAGAGTCACCTGGTGGAAGAGCTGTACATATGAGCCCACACTCACTCTGATCATGGATAGAGAATAGTTAAGAAGACTAGTTGGTTGAGGCACTCTTTTGGAACGTTACTTCTCTTCATAGATTACAGGAGTTCTTCGGCATTCAGAGGTTAGTATGATCTGGTGAATTTATACACATAGTGTGTCAAACTTGTGTTGTGGAAAATACTCTAATATAAAAAATTTTAAAATTTCGCTGCGTATTATTTTTCCAACAATTGGTATCAGAGCTATGGATTTTACGTAAATTTACGAGTTTGTGATCATGGTATATGTGTAAATTATGTGATCTTGATCTCTCCGATGCTTGAATTTAATTTTATAGAGAGTTTGCACTCTATGGTTTCTATATAATTTTTTGTTGTCATGGATTATATGGTGATTGTTTATTAATTAATTATGGTTGATTAAATTATTATTAAATTATAAATTAATTAATTAATTAATTTATATCCATTATGGTTCCTTAGAGGTTAATATATATCTAGGTTTTTCATGTTATTGGATGGCGAACAATCATCTCCATCTAGGAATTATTATTTAATTTTAAATTTGTAAGAATTTTGGAATTATATAATTATTTGGAGAAGACGAACCTAGAAGATGGATGATGGTGTTCCCAGGTATTTCTTAAGTCTCTAATTTTATGTTTTTGAGTTACTGAAAATAAAATTGATGAATTGCATTAAAAATTGTATTTTCTAAAAAGGGTAGGTGATTTTTGCTCGGTCGGCATGCCAAAACCCAGTTCGGTAGGCCAATGGTCGTAGACTGATAGGCCAGACGTGAGGTTTGGTAGGCCATCAGGGGGGCAGAAATCAAGTGGTCTAGCAATAGGTTGAACTTCTAGTTTGGCAATCCGATCTGTCATGAATCGATAGGCCGATCTATGATGATTGATAGGCCGGTGGGTCATGACCAGTAGGTCGATAACCAAGATCGGCTTGCCGGCAGAGAGTTGAAAATTTTTCTAGAAAAGGTGTAGTTTTTAGTGCAGTTTTAATTTTAATTTTGGGACAATTATAAGAAATATTAAATTTGGATATGTCTGGAAATATAGAGTATTTGATTCTTGCGGGACTGAAGACTTGAAGATGGGCTTTACATGAAGAAGGATATATCTTGAGGATTCAAGGATGAAGAATTGATAATATGTTTTGATTATTCTCTTGCAATCTTTATTTTCTATTCTCTTGGGTGGAACCATAATATTACGGTTATTTGTTATTATTTTGCTTGTAGCTTTGCTTGATCTACATTATAATATGATTTGCCATGTATATTGATAACATGCTATATAGAATAGGGAGTGCTGCTCATTTAAAATTGTTCATGCATGCCTTTTAAAATAAAACCTTGATTTCAAAAGATTGAGTGGGAGAAGGTTTTCGAAGAGAGGACCTAAGGCCTCCATTGTTGGTCCATAGGCTGAACATGGTGGTCTCGATCCCTATGAAAGGATTTCTATTATGTACCAGACTAGATCTTCGAGAGGATAAGGTATTTTAGCATGATTTATGGTTGCACACCCCTAGGTGGTGATTATAATTCGTGGATAAAATATTGAAACGATGGTTATACACTCATGTTCATTTTATTATTAACCTCCCCTAGGAGCTTTGTTATTAGAATTAATGGCCAAAGAAATGATTATTAATATATGCTGGATCATACGGGTCCTGGATGGCATATATTAATTAGGAGGGGATCCATGTTCCTAATTGAATTTAGCATTACTCCCCTAGGAGCTTGTTGAATTCTAAGTTGAGAATTATCATTATAAGGTTATGATATTTTCAAGGTTTTGACACATAAATACATTTATATGTTTTTACATGATTGTGTTATCTTACTAAATTGTTATTGTATGTTTGCTTATGTTTGGTATATGATTCTTTATTGTAGATTAAAAATGTCTAAAAATGCTTTATCTTTGATACTTGACAAAAACCAATTAGCCGGAGAGAATTATAATGATTGGAAATGGAACCTGGATATCGTCTTCTCCTGTGAGAAACTAAAATTTATGTTGACAACCACTTGTCCTCCCGAGCCTACGGGAGACTCCACCAAGGATCAATTCCAAGCATATGATAGTTAGAAAGATGCAAATGAACAGGCCTGTTGCTATGTTATGGCTTGCGTGAACAACGTGCTGCAGGCTCAATATGAGGATTATGAGATTGCAAAGTAGATCTTATATAATTTGGAAGACATGTTTGGAGGCTAGGCCTTAACTAAGCAGCAAGGGGTGCTTCGAAAGCATCTTAACTGTAAGCAGAGGCTGGGGACATTTGTAAAGGAGCACATGATGTTGGTCATGGGTTACCTCGCTGAGGCACAATCAATGGAGCCAAAATTGATGCTGAAACTCAAAGGACTATGGTCTTTGAGACAACATCAAAGGAATTTATTCCATTTAGAGCTACATTTTATTTGAGCAATTGGGATCTGTCCTTAATAGAATTAGTGAAACAGTTATAGGAGTTTGAACTGCTGATCAGGGAGTCTCCTACTAGTGGTAAGGCTAATTGGCAGCTGCTTCTAGTTCCAATCTTAACTTTAGGAATGGAAAGAAACAACAGGCCAAGAATGGGAAGCCTTCTATTCATGTGAATAACAAGAGCAAGAAGAAGAAGAAGAAGTACCCAAAGAAGCTAAAGTGCTTCTTCTGTAGGAAGGTTGGGCACATAAAGAAGCATTGCAAGGACTTCCTTTCCAAAGGAGGTAGGTGTGATCTTCTGTATTTAGAAATTTGTTTAGTTGAGGAATCTAGTGACATTTGGGTCATAGATTCTAGTGCAACTAATTATGTTTGTATTTCTCTACAAGGGTTCAAAAAAACAAGAAGTCTATTTCATGAAGACTTCATGCTTCGGATGGGTGATGGATCGTTGGTCTTAGCGGAAGTTGTGGGAGACGTCCATCTTTATTTTAACAATTATAGGAATTTAATTTTGCAAGATTTTTTTATGTTTCTAAATTTTAAAGGAATTTAATTTTTGTAGCTTGTTTATTTAAAGACTCTTATTTGGTTTCTGTTAATAATAAAGTGATGATTCATAAAAAAAATCTTTTATCTGTTCTGGATGGATGCAAAATAATTTATATTTTATCAAACCTAAGATGGACTTACTGCTTAATGCTGAGATGAATGATAATAACTCTAAAAGACTTAATACTTCTCACTCTAATAAGACTTATGTTTGGCATTTGCACCTTGGTCATATTAACCTAAAAAGGATTCAAAGGTTTGTAAGGGATGGACCTTTAAGTCTCTTAAAGGTGGAATCTATACCTCAATGTGAATCTTGTTTAGAGGGTAAAATGACCAAAAGACCATTCGAGTCTAAGGGATATAGGTCCGAAGGGGTTCTAAAACTTGTGCATAGTGACGTTTGCAGACTGATGAACATTCGGGCATGAGGAGGGTTTGAGTACTTTGTCTGTGTGCCTGATGCACCACAAAGGCACTTCGATTTGATCGAGGTGAAGAATACCTTTCTGATGAGTTTTTGGGACACTTATTAGAGAATGGGATTTTATCCCATTTGACTACGCTGGGCTGGGCACTCTGCAATAGAATGGCGTAGTGGAGAGAAGAAATAGGACTTTATTAGACATGGTAAGGTCCATGATGAGTTATTCATTATTGCCTTTATCCTTTTGGGGATATGCACTACAAATTGCATGTTATCTTTTTAACAACATGCCTTCAAAATCGGTCCCTAAAACTCCTCACAAGTTATGGACGAGCAAGAAGACATCCTTTAACATATTCGCATATGTGGATGTTTAGCTCATGTCTTGTTTAAGGATGTGAATAAGTTGGAAGCATGTTCAGAAGTTTGCATTTTTGTAGGATATCTAAAAGGGACTAAAGGGGGTTATTTCTTTAACCTAAAGGAAAATAAAGTCGTGGTTTCAACTAATATAACTTTCCTTGAGGAAAGTTACATGGATGACTTTATGCCTGGATGCAAAGTGGTGCTTGAGGAGTTAAGGAGTGATACAATCACTCCAGAGGTTCCAAATGAAACCATTTCGATCAATGTAGAAAAGCCAAACGAACTTGAACAACAACCTAAGGGGCTTGGGCATAGTGGGAGGATTGTGCATCAACCCAAAAGGTATATGTTCAATGGGGAGTCTTTCTTGGTTGAACCGGATAAACATGATAGGGATCTTTATACTTACACAGAGGCTATGGAGGAAGTTTATTGAAAACTCTAGACAAAGGCCATGAACACAAAGATGAAGTCTATGGAGACTAATTCAGGTCTAGGGTCTTGTGGATCTTCCCGAAGGGGTAAAACCCATAGGGTGTAAGTGAATCTATAAGAGAAAAAGGAGAGTAGATGAAAAGGTCAAAACCTTCAAGGCTAGACTGGTAGCTAAGGGTTACATGCAAAAGGAAGGAATTGATTATGAGGAAACCTTTTTGCCTATGGCCATGCTTAAGTTTGCCTGGATTCTCTTGTCCATAGCTGTTGCTCTCGACTACAAGATTTAGTATATGGATGTCAAGACGGCTTTTCTAAATGGCTATTTTGATGAGTCCATTTATATGGAACAAGTAGACAGGTTCAAGGTCAAGGGTGTCAAGAGGGTAAGGTTTGTAAGTTGCTAAAGTCAATTTATGGACTTAAGCAGGCTTCTCGTTCTTGGAACATAAGATTTGATTAAGTGACCAAGACTTATGGGTTCTCACAAAATGTAGATGAGCTATGTGTTTACAAACATATTAAGGATGGGAAGGTGGTTTTTTTGCTGCTCTATGTAGATCTGCTAATTGGCAATGACATTGGGGCATTGTCATTGGTCAAATTATGGTTGACTAAGTAGTTTGACATGAAGGACTTGGGTGAGGCTAATTTTGTTCTCGGTATCTAGATCTTTAAGATAGGAAGAACAAAATGATAGCTTTGTCTTAGGCTTGCTACATAGATAAAATTCTTAAGAGGTATGCAATGTAGGATTCCAAGAAAGGTGGGCAACCATCTAGGTCTGGAATTACTCTTTCTAAGAAAGACTCTCCAAAGTTTGAGGAAGAAAGAGAATACATGAAGAAGGTGCCTTATGCTTCGGCAGTGGGTAGTCTCATGTATGCCATGCTTTGCACACGACCAGATATTTGTTATGCGGTCGGGATTGTAAGTCGATTTCATGTAGATCTGGGACCAAACCAATGGGTTGTGGTTAAGCATATTTTCAAGTACCTAAGAAGGACTCGAGGGTATATGCCTGTGCATTCGGGTAAGGATTTGACTCCTCTAGGACACACTGACTTGGGGGTATATGCTTGTGTATTCAGGTCTAGATTCTAGGAGATTGACTTTGGGTTTTGTGTTTACTCTAGGCTGCGGTGCCTTCAGTTGGAGAAGTGTGAAGCAAGATGGCACTTCAGATTCAATGATGAAGGCCGAGTAAGTGGTAGCTAGTGATGTATGAAAGAAGCAGTGTGGCTTTGCAAGTTCCTTGGGGATCTTGAGGCAGTTCCTGGTATGAACAAGGCTGTAACACGGTACTATGATAATAGTGTGGCAATAGTTAATGTTAAGGAGCTAAGATTTTACAAGAAGAGCAAGCATATTGATTGGAAGTATCATGTGATAAAAAACTTTATCGAGGGTGAACATGTCACGGTGTGTAAAATCATATCAGAGAACAATTTAGCTGATCCATTCACGAAGACACTTATTGGAAGAGTCTTCAAGAGGTAGTGGAAGCTATGGGGATGCAAGATCTATCATATTTACTCACTTAGTGCAAGTGGGAGATTGTTAGACATGGATGCCCTAAGGAGTAAAAATGTAATATGTTTTTGGAGACATTTTTATCAATAAAGAATTCATTTATTATTTATATACCAAATCTTGTCCTCTTAACATTCATATTTGTTGAATGTAAAGCAAACAATAGTCTAAGATCAACAGTCTAAACCTTTAAGAATTGGGCATATGATGGACAGATTATACGAAAGACACGATTCTTAAGGTGATGGTCTAAATCTTATGATTTGCAATCAAGGGGATAAAGTTAGGCTCTTTATTCATGTAAAGATTGTTATGTTGTCTATATCCCTATTGGGAGATAGTTTGTTTTGACCATTGGAGGTGGACTCTATGAATAGAAACATTGGCATGTTATCATAAGTGACGATGTATTAGATCGGGACATAAAGTGAATTTATTTGGATTAATAATTTTGTCTCGGCAAATCGATTCACTTTAGATAATCATTTGTATTGTATTTTAATCCTGAGATAAATAGTGGGCCCATTGTCTTGACTTGTGTCTTTTGATGTACCAAAGGTTGACACCCATATTTTAATAGTGGTATGCATGCAGGTACGTTGGAGGAATGACTCTTGATAGCGTAGACCTATTATTCAGCGATATGGAATCCATAGCTCCTCTTTAGGGGTAGTCATATCCTCTTATATGCGTTATCTTGTAATTGGAAAATTGGAGTGCTCAATCATTTGGATACATAGGTGTAACCAAATGGTATACTAACCTTGGATGGTAAGTTTTACGATGACAAGATAACGGAACATAAGATAAAAATAATCAGGAAGGTAAGGAAGAACTTGTCCTTAAGCCAATTATAGATAATCCTATAAGGATACGATACACTATGATATGTCATAGAGACTTAGCTACACGGGCTTCGTAATTCTATAAAGCTTGAGAGTGCAGCTCCAAACTTTTAGTGGAGTAGCGTTGGAGTTGATAATTTTGAAATGTATATCAGGGATATTAGGTTTCGTAAATATCGAGAGCTTGAACTATATAGGTCAATTAGATCCCATTTGCTAGCTCACAAAATCCTATAACATTACGACATGCTTTTCTAATAATTGGTGACTTACTTCAAATTTATTAGATTGGTTGAAATTCGAAAGAATCAAATAATTTATGTCTGTTTATCGGTTAAATTAATTTTGTTACAAAATTAATTCAAGATAAACTTGTTAAATTATTAGAATTCGATAATTTTTGTCTTTTAATCAGTTGATATAATTTTGAATAAATTAAATCAAGATAAACTTGTAGAATTATTAGGAATTCATTTATTTCCTAGAGATTATCTAGATAAAGTTGTTTTAATTAGGTATCTTTTCTATTGGGTTATTTGAATTAAAACTAAGACTTTATCCTATTGAATATCAAGTGAAAAATAAAAGATCTGTTGAGATTTTTATCGACAGTTCGGCTTGCCGATCCTCAAGTTCAGCCTACTTATGGGCCAAGTTCGGCATGCCTATTAGACAGATTGGCATGCCGATCGCGTTATAGAAAGGTCACACGTTTTTACAATGATTTCATTAGATATTGATCCGAATTTGATTCTAATTTGAATTTTGAGGCATTATCTGATAAAAACTGACTCCTAGACCCAACGTCTATAAAAAGAGAGTCAGTCTCATTATTATTTAGATCAATTGAGAGATTAAGAGTGATACTCTACAAGTGAGATTCTGAAACTCCCTGAGGGCTCTTGTTCACAAATCACGAACATTAGCTTTGGGTTCTCTCAATTGGTTGGAGGGAGAGTCACCTGGTGGAAGAGCTATATGTGTGAGCCCACACTCACTCAGATCATAGATAGAGAATAACAAAGAATACCAGTTGGTTGATGCTCTTCTAAAACGTTACTTCTCTTCATGGATTATGGGAGTTCTTCGGCATTCAGAGGTTCGTAAGATCTGGTTAATTTATGCATAGAGTGCCTCAAACTTGTGTTTTGGAAAATACTCTGATATAAAAAATTTTAAAATTTCGCTGTGTACTATTTTTCTAGCAGTTGTTGAGGATTTGTTAGTTCAAATTGATAAATTTTACCACCCAATAGATTTTATTGTTTTGGATGCACAACCTGTTGCAAATTCAAATGCTCAAATTCCTGTCATTTTAGGTTGTTTATGTTAGTGATGTGCCCTAGGCCAATTATGTAATGATTACATATTGACTTCATTACATTTGCATTTTATTAATAAAGAGGCATTTTCATTATCATTATTATTTAATGAATAGTTAATTCTGCCTAAGGTTATCAAGTATGTGACTTGATAGTAAAACTCTTAGGTGAAAATTGAATTATATTCTCAATTATCCCTAGTCGATCATTATTATTGGGATAATAATGAATGAAGACTAGTATGAAGTTTGACTGATGATTATGTTTTACTAATCATGCGTATGAGATACTAAGTCAACTCATAGATACATATTTGAGAAATGATGTATTGGATCGACTCGCTATGAGAATACTGCATGGGTAATTGTCATAAGTGATTCTCATCATAATAGTATTATCCTAGTCCTCTGACCTGAAATCATCATGGTTTCCTACATGACAAGTTCTATATTTTGACACAATCTAATATTATCTTTAACAAGATGATGGAATGGATTGTTGTTGGATATAAAGTGAATCATGTGAGGAATGTGAGTGGTTAAGAAGGAATTTGTCCCTCATTTATCATGAGAAAGATATCTAAGGGCCCCTCGATAAGTTAGACTGAAGTAAAATGTATGGCCATACTGAAATGAATTGATAAGGGTTATCAATATCAGTCT
>CAMOHE010029893.1:0-10634 GCA_946598075.1 Artocarpus hirsutus | reverse complement strand
GCCCCACCCACCCCCACCCACCCCACCCCCCCTTGGCTGCCCCCACCCCCTCGCCCCCCTCGCCCTCGCCCCACCCACCCCCCACCCCCCTCACCCAACCCACCCCCTTGTTGTGTAATCAATTACAAATGTTCATAATTGTGAATATGTCAAGATTGATTACATGAAATTATGTCAATATATGAAATTGTGAATATGTGTAATAAGAAGTAATTGTGTAATTTGTGATAAATATGTCAATACGTGTAATATGTGAAATTGTGTAATTGAAATTGTAACTTTATGAATATCTGTAATATGTGAGGTTATGTAAATGTCTAACATGTGAAATTATGTAAATATGTGCAATTCGTGAAATTATATATGTAATTGAAATTGTAAACTCTCTCTCTAATATGTGTAATATGTGATAGTATATGAATATGTATTTTTTTTTATAAAAATGTATGAAGTGGATATTAGTATGTGAAGATGTGAATATGTGTAGTTTGTGATTAATATTAGTATGTATGTGTTAGTTTTGGAATACTTTGCATAGGTTCAATGTCTCATGAGATCGATAGTGACCAATACGAGGATAAGTACGAAGACTGTACTCCATCTTCATCGCAATATAGCAAGAGAAACCAACGTAGTAAGCCATGAAGGCGCACCAAATTTGATCCAAAAGTAGACTTTGAGCAAAGGGCTACATTAATGAAAAAAATTTATCGGAGGGGAAAGAAATGTTTAAGAATTGAAGTGACTTTTGATTTAAAAGGCCAACCAGAAAGGCGCACCCGGCCATAAATTAAGCAGTTGGATCGGAGTCCTCAGTCGAGAGCACGTTTCAATATGGACAAAAGATTGGAGGCCTAAGGATTTATATAAAGTAAAAGATGTGATTTGGAGAGAAATATACGAAGCTTTCACAGTTGAGGATTGGTATAGGAAAAGGGCTTTGAAGGTTTGTGGTGAATTAGTAAAGGGGTTTAGATATGACCTATACGTTACCTTTGTACAGCCATACCTTTTCATTCTAAAGGAGGATGTAAACGTATACAAACGGCTTCCTACGGTAGTATACTACTACCCCTCCATAAACGATGACGATTGGGAAGCTTTTGTGAGGTATCGACGTTCCACCAATTTCCAACTGCTATCATCAAATGTAAGAAAAATAAGAGTAGAAAATGAATACTGCTCTATAGTTGGCCGAGTGGAATATAGAGAGCTTGAGCAATCCTTGGTACTTTACTATTTTACTCAAATTACATATATCAATTATTCTATCATTACTATGTTACTAACATAGTGTAACACAGTTTGTAAAGACGGGTGTGCTACCAACACGGAAGGAGTTGTGGGTAAAATCATGTCACGGTTCCAATGGTCAGTTTGAAAATCTAAAAGTAGCAGAGATTTCTAACTTGATTGTAAGTTTACTGAACATGAACAATTATTTTGTATTTTACTATGGGTGGATGAAGGATTGCTTGAATAACATGGTTGTGTTGTTGTTGTACAGGATGCATACATAACACAACAAAGTCAAGGGAGCTTCCAATCAGTCGATAATGATGACATTTTAACGAGGGCATTAGGGAAATCGAAATATTCAGGATGTGTTCGCGGTCAATCGAAGTATGTGAAGCAGTCTCAATACTTCGACCTCCAATCAGGTTCTTCAAAATTGAATTCCCAAATGTCAAAGATGCAGATGGAGATTACAGAACTGCAAAGTCTTGTGACTGAGCTCATTTCCCAAGGACGTGCCAAGTTGACAGATGATAGCATCTTACAACGCAACAGCTTCAAAGCTAGTTGTAACCCTCCTAAGAATGTAGCAGAAGCTTCATAAGCTCCAGAAGTCCAATTGTCACCTCCTCGTCAAGGGTCCGAACAATGTAGGCTCTTCGTTGAGGTAGAGTTAATGGTGGGTGTACACTTGTTGCGCTTGGCAAGGTGTGGATGGAGAGTCTTCCAATTGATACAGTTCATGGACGACTATTAGGGGAAGAGAACGTGTGTGTTAGCATCACTACCATTAGAGTTAGAACAGCTGAATTGCCTATTTCAACACTTGAAGCAACAACTATGGGTGAAGTAGTCGGAAGCTTCATCGCATGGCCGAAGAGGTTAGTTGAAGTCATCACATTGACGTAGATGAGTCGAGCACCTAGCCATGTTTCACAAGATCTAAGCGGAAAGAAACGGTAAAAAAAGAAAAGCTCTCCAAAAGCAAGAGAATCACAACCTGAGGTTGAACAAGAACAAGTACAAACCATTGCTAATAAGCAACTGCTTGCATTTAACTTCGCTTCAGTACCTCAAGAATTTATGCAGTTGGCTCTATACGTACATTCTTTCATGCGCGATGGGTCGATGATTCAGTGCCCGATACCAGTAAATGTCACTGCAATGATTTGCCTATCTATGTGGGGTATGAAGACGTTTACGACTTCATAAACTTGATAAAATTGAGGCAAACTATTTCCTCGTATACCTCAGGTGATAACTCCAGCCTTATTTCAGTATTTTAAAAATATATGTAAAGTTATAAGGTGCTTTAAAATAATTGACTGTATTGTTTTTTATTGTAGTTTTTTGGCGGAATATTGTGAACTTCAAGGCATGGTGCAAAATTTCGGCTTCATATCTCCGGCCATTGTTTCAAGTGCTGCAAGAGGCCTACAGAGTGATCATAGAGAGCACGCCACATCACTCCTCCACCTATTAACTCAAGCATCGAGGAAGAAATTATTCTTCCTGCCATACAATATTGGAGAATATTGAATGTTGGGACTTATTTTGCCATGGGAGGACCAAATATATTGGTTTGACCCCCTCGGACACCTACCATGTGAGGATTTCGTATCAGTCATGAGATTGTAAGTATTAATGTTCTCTTATAAAATTAATTGTTTTTAGTCCCACATAATTGTTTCGTCTATTAATTTATTATTTAAACATGCAACATTGTTAGGGCGCTTAACAATTGGAAGCTTCAAGTAGGAACTGGTATCACAAACCAACCGAACGGAACGCTATATTCCAAACGTAAGTATCCAAGACAACAAGGAAACATAGAATGTGGTTTTTTATTCTATGTTTCATGTGGGATATAATTACAAGTGGTATACAAGCCTTAGGAAAAAAAAGATTTTTATATACATACGAATATATATGAAGTTAGATTAGAGTGGGTACAATTTGTAAATAGGTATGCGCTTTTTAGATAGGTATACATTATAGTAGATTAACAAAGTGCTCAAAATAGCTCAAATGTAAAACGATCTTGTAAATACATTGTAATTTTTAATATACAGCAATTATTGTATGCAATTAAGGCCTTGATGTAATTGATAACACACGGGACTGACCATCCCGTGGAAAATAGAAATTATTGGAGAATTTTTTTTTTTGGATAATACCAAATTTTCACGATAGTTTTTTATCAAAACCGTCGTGAAAACCCTAGCTTCCACGATGGTTTTGACCAAAAACCGTCATGAAAACTCTAGATTACACGACGGTTTTGATCAAAAACCGTCATGGAAGCTAGGGTTTCCACGATGGTTTTTGATCAAAACCGTCGTGGAAATCTTAGCTTCCACGACGGTTTTATTGGAGAATTTTTTTTTGGGATAATATCAAATTTTCACGACGATTTTTGATCAAAACCGTCGTGGAAACCCTAGCTTCCACGATGGTTTTGACCAAAAACCATCGTCAAAACTCTAGCTTCCACAAGGGTTTTGAAGAAAAACCGTCGTGGAAACCCTAGCTTCCGCGATAGTTTTGATAAAAAATCATCGTGGAAGCTATGGTTTCCACGACGGTTTTGATAAAAAACCATCGTGGAAAATACACCAGTTTCATGCCAATTCTCCTATTATACTACGGTAAAAAACCATCGTGAAAACTTGATGTTGTTCCACGATTGAAGTTTTTACGACGGTTTTTTAACCATCGTGAAATTTTTCTCCATAGTTTGTAGTAGTGTTTCGAGGCCTTATTTGATAAGGACTGACTATTGGGCCTAACCTCTATAAAAAATAAAGTGAGACTCATTGTTGTTTAGATTAGTTGAGAAATCTAGAGTGAGACTCTATAACTCCCCAAAGAGTTGTTGTTCACAAATTACAAACTATAGCTTTGGGTATTTCTCAATTGGTTGGAAGGAGAGTGACTTGGTGGAGGAGCTAAACGACGTGCGCCTACAAGCACTCCAATTATGGATGGAGAATAGTAAAGAAGACCAGTTGGTTGAGGCTCTTCTAGAATGTTATACTCTTCACGGATTATTAGAGATTTTCTACATTTATGAGGCTAGTAAGATCTGGTTAATTTATGCATATAGCGTATCAAACTTATGTTTTTGAAAATACTTTGGTATAAAAATTTTAAAATTTTGCTGCGTACTGTTTTTTCAATATTATCTGATAACGACTAACCCTTGGACCCAACCTCTATAAATAGGTAGTGAGACTCATAAGTTATTTAGATCAGTGAAAGAATTTAGAGTGAGCACTCTAGTCTGTGAGTCTCTGCAATACTCTGAGAGCTATTGTTCACAAATCATGAACCTTAGTTCTGGGTTTCCTCGATTGGTTAGAAGGAGAGTCACTGGGGAAAAGCTGTACGATGTATGCCCACATGCACTTTGATCGGAGATAGTGAATAGCAAAAAATACCACTTGGTTAAGGCTCTTCTAAAACGCCTTTCTCTGCACAGATTGCGAAACTTTTTGGCAAATAAGATTAGTAAGATCTAGTTAATTTATGCATATAGCGTGTCAAACTTGTGTTTTGAAAAATACTCTAATATAAAAATTTTAGAATTGCACTACACGCTACTTTTTCAACAATTGGTATCAGAGCCAGTTTTTTCCCATAAATTTGCAAGTTTGTGATCATGCTATGTGAATAAATTATGTGATCTTGATCTTTCCTATGCTTGAATTTAATTTTTTAGAGAGTTGACACTCTAGGGTTTATATATATATATATATAGAATATCTATCTAAGTTTTTAAATTTGTCAGAATTTTGTAATTAAATAATTACATGTAATTAGATGACAGACTATAATCTCTGTTTGGGAATTGTCATTTAATTTTAAATTTGTTAGAATTTTGTAATTAAATAATTATTCAGAGCAGACAGATCTAGAAGATGGATTTAATAGATATATGATAGTGTTCCAAAGGTATTTCCTGAGTCTCAAAATTTATGTTTTTGAATTGTTGAAAATAAAATTGATAAATTGAATTAAAAACTATATTTTCTAAAAAACGTAATTTCTACTAGGTCGGCATGCCGGACCTTGTCGATGGTCATAGGCCAGACCAATAAGTCGAACCTCTAGGCTCGGTAGACAGCCTGTGGGGTAGAAATTTGATGGTTTTGACGATAGGCGAAACTTTTTGGTTCGGTATGCTGATTTGTCATGACCGATAGGCCAGCCTATAAAGTTTGACAGGCCAGAGGTTCATGACCAGTAGGCCGATCATACAGATCGGCATGTCGACAAAGAGTTGTAAATTTTCTTCAGAAAAGGTGCATTTTTTGGTGTAGCTTTGATTTTATTTTTGGGATAATTTAAATTTAGATATGACTGGAAATATGGTGTTTTGCTATCTATACGGGATTAAAGACTTAAAAATAGAAGATACATAAAGAAGGATACAATTTGAAGATTTAAGGACGAGGAATCGATAATATGTTTTGATTATTCTCTCATAATCTTTATTTTCTTTTCTCAAAGGTGGAATCATAATATTATGGTTATTTATTATTATTTTGCTTGTGGCTTTACATGATTGCTTTGTTTGTCTGCAACATAATATGATTTGCCATCTATATTAATAACATGTCATATAGAACAGGGAGTGCCACTCATTTAAAAATTGTTCATGCATGTTTTTTAAAATAAAACCTTGATTTCAAATTATTGAGTAGGAGAAAGTTTTTGAAGAGACAATCTACGGCCACCATCGTTGGTCCATAGGTAGCACATGGTGGTTTGGACCCCTAGGAAGGGACTTTATCATGCACCGGGTTAGATCTCCTAGAGGAGAATATATTTTAGCATGATTTGTCATTGCACACTGCTAGGTGGTGATTATAAGTCATGGATAAAATATTAAAACGATGGTTATACTCTCATGTTGATTTTATTATTACCCTCCTCTAGGAGCATTGTTAATAAAATTGGTGACCAAAGAAACGATTATTAATATATGCTATATTATGCGGGTCTTGGATGGTATATATTAATCAAGAGGAATCCATGCTCCTAATTGAATTTGGCAAGTCTCCCTTAGGCAGATTGTTGAATTCTGAGTTGGGAATTATCATTGTAAAGTTATGATATTTTCAAGGTTTTGATATATAAAAACATTTGTATGTTTTACATGACTGTATTATCTTCCTAAATTATTATTGTATGCTTACTTATGTTTGGTATATGATTCTTTATTGTAGATTAAAAATGTCTAAAAACGCTTTATCTTCAACACTTGACAAAAACCAATTAACCAGTGAGAACTATAATGATTGGAAACAGAACCAAAACATCGTCTTGTCCTTTGAGAAACTAAAGTTTGTGCTGATGACACCATGTTCTTCTAAGCCTATGGGAGATTCCACTAATGAGCAAATCCAAGAGTATGATCACTGGAAAAATGCTAACGATCAGGCCTGCTGCTATGTTATGACTAGCACGAATAACATGCTGCAGGCTCAACATGAAGATTATGAGACCGCTAGAAAGATCTTGGATAATCTTAAAAAATGTTCGGAGGTCAGGCCCTAACAAAGCGGCAAAGCACGCTTCGAAAACTTTTAAACTGCAAACAAAGATTGGGGACATCTGTAAAGGAGCATATGATGTTGGTCATAGGTTACCTCGCTGAGGCTCAAACCAACAGAGCTGACATTGATGTTGAAACTTAAATGACATGGTCTTTGAGACTCTATCTAAGGAGTTTATTCCATTTAGAGCTACATTTAATTTAAGCAATAGACGGGATATGACCTTAACAAAGTTGATGAAGCCATTATAGGAGCTTAAACTTCTGATCTGAGAAACTCCTGCAAGTGGTGAGGCAAACTTAGTAGCTGCATCTGGTTCCAATCCCAACCCAAGGAATGGATAAAAAGCAATGGGCCAAGAACAGAAAGTCTTCTATTCCTACAAACGGAAAGAACAAGAAGAAGAAAAAGAAGAACCCGAAGAAGCTCAAGTGCTTTTTCTGCTAGAAGGTTAGGCACATTAAGAAGAATTGTAAGGACTTCCTTACACGACGAGGTAGGTGTGATCTATTGGTTTTAGAAACTTGTTTGGTTAAGGAATCCAGTGACACTTAGGTCATAGAATCTGGGGCAACTAATCATGTTTGTATTTCTCTATAGGGGTTTAAAGAAACGAGAAGTTTGCTATATGAAGACCTTATGCTTCAGATGGTCGATGGATCCTTGGTGTTGGCTGAAGCAGTAGGAGACGTCCATCATTATTTTGATAATTATAGGAATTTATATTTGCGAGATTGTTTTTATGTTCCTAAACTTTAAAGGAATTTAATTTCTGTAGCTTGTTTATTTAAAGACTCTTATGTAGTGTCTTTTAATAATACAATGGTGATTCGTAAAAATAAATCTTTTATTTGTGATGGATGGATGTAAAATAATTTATATTTTATCAAACCTAAGATGGATTTACTACTAAACACTAAGGTTAATGGTAATAAATCTAAAAGACTTAAAACTTCTCGCTCTACTAAGACATATTTTTGGCATTTGCGACTAGGTCATATCAACCTGAATATGATTCAAAGATTAGTAAGGGATGGACCTTTAAGTCACTTAAAGGTAGAATCTATACCACAATGTGAATTTTGTTTGGAGGGTAAAATGACCAAAAGCCATTTAGGTCTAAAGGCAATAGGGCTAAAAGGGTTCTTGAATTTGTGCATAGCGATGTTTACGAACCTATGAACATTTGGGCATGAGGAGGGTGTGAGTATTTCATCACTTTATTGATGATTACTCAAGGTCTAGGTATGTGAACCTAATGCAACATAAAAGGGAAACTTATGACAAGCTTAGGGAGTTTCAGGTTGAAGTGGAAAAGTAATTAGGTAGACCTATAAAGTCACTTCGATCTGATCGAGATGGTGAATACCTTTTTGATGAGTTCTTGGGATACTTATTAAATAATGAGATTTTATCCCATTTGACTATGCCGGGCACTCTGCAACAGAATGACATGGTTGAGAGAAGGAATAGGACTTCGTTGGACATGGTTAGGTCCATGATGAGTTATTTATCATTGTCTTTTTTAGGGATATGCACTACAAACCGTATGTTATCTTTTGAATAATGTGCCTTCAAGATTGGTTCCTAAAACTGCTCACGAGTTGTAGATGGGGAAAAAGGACATCCTTAAACCATATTTGCATATGGGGATGTCCGGATCATGTCCTGTTTAAGGAAGGAAATAAGTTGAAAGCACATTCGAAAGTTTGTGTGTTTGTAGGGTATCCAAAAGAGACTAAAGGGGGTTATTTTTATAACCCAAAGGAAAATAAAGTTGTGGTTTCAACTAATGCAACTTTCTTTGAGGATAGTTACATGGCAGACTTTAAACCTCGAAGCAAAGTGGTGCTTGAGGAGTTGGTGAGTGATTCAATCACTCTAGGGGTTCTGAATGAAACCATTCTTATTAGTGTAGAAAAACCAACTGAACCCAAACAACAACCTAAGGGGCTTTGGAGTAGTGAGAGGATCGGGTGTCAATCCGAGAGGTATATGTTCAATGGTGAGACCTTCTTAGCTAAATTGGATGAACAAGACAGGGATCTTTACACTTACAAAAAGGCTATGGAGGATGTTGATTTAAAACTTTGGACAAAGGCCATGAACACAGAGATGAAGTCTATGGAGAATAATCAGGTCTGGGAGCCTATAGATTTTCCCGAAGGGATAAAATCCATGGGGTGTAAGTGGATCTATAAGAGAAAAAAATGATTGGATGGCAAAGTCAAAACCTATAAGGCTCAGCTTGTAGCTAAGAGATACATGCAAAAAGAAGGAATCGATTACGAAGAAACCTTTCGCCCGTAGCCATGCTTAAGTGCATCCGTATTCTTTTATCCATAGCTACTGCTTTCGACTATGAGATTTGATAGATGGATATCAAGACAGCTTTTTTACATGGCTATCTTGATGAATCCATATATATGATACAGCTAGATGGGTTCAAGGCTAAGGGTCAGGAGAGTAAGGTTTGTAAGTTGCTAAAGTCAATTTATGGACTTAAACAGGCTTCATGTTCTTGGAACATAAGACTTGATCAAGTGATCAAGACTTATGGGTTCACACAAAATATGGATGAACCATGTGTTTACAAACAAATTAATGTAACGCCCCTAAGTGGGGGTTAACAGTTTTTATTAAATAAAATGAAGATTATAAAATAAATATAAATCATCAAAGCAATTTGCCTTGGACTTAAATAAAAACTCTCAAATTAAAATAAAAACATAAACAAGTAAATAAACCACATTTTAATGTAGCACCTTAAATTTTAATAATATACAACTGACATCATCATCATTTCAACCCTCAACAAATCTTAATACAGTCACAGAAAGTAAAAATGGATGCTTACATTATCATGAAGATCATTCTTTGCATTCAAAGTAATCCCAACGTAATATAGCTACATAGCTTCTCAAACTATATTTCTTGTAACCATCTCACACTTAGTGAGTCCTGAAAAGATGAACATATCAGGGAATGAGCGACAACATGCTCAGTAGGGAAAACCATTACTCACCTTAAGGTTTATTACTTTCCACACTAAAACTGCATGGTTAGTTAGTTTTCATTATAATCCAAATTATGAGATTTATTATGATTATATTCCGTGGATACCATAGTTAATCATTACCAAGTTTCATACATATACATATATACAATAATCCTATTCATCATTATTCCTAGGTATCCACATTACATAAAGTATTACTCAACTTATCGAAACCTAAATGGGCGTGCTTGGCCACCCTCCAAACATTCCAAGGGTATTCCGGTGAGGGGACATCAAGCCCCGAGTCCTCACCAAGTCGATTCCTGTACAGTGTGTTCTGGGACTTTTGACCCAAGGAAGCGTCATCACCTTCCCCCTATTTTACCTTTTAGGGTAATCGTGCCTAAGGACGTAACTGCTGCCCTCTTCACGTCTTATCATTTCTTATATACAAATATCATTTACAGAGCTAATTTTTCTAACCATGCTTCTCAATTTATAACAATATATATTATTTCATTATGTTCCTCGCTGTTCAATATAGGACGAGTTCATGTTATAGTTTCAAATGTAATTCTCATATAATAGCAGTTCAACATAGATATATATATCTTGTGGTAAAACAATCAATTTTAATTCCATAAAAACCTCACAAAAGATGAGTAATAGAATCCCTACCTTTCAAGCTTCTCAACAATCTTTTAATCTCCGAATTTAATTAACGTAAGCTCCACACACCCTTGATCCTAAGGTGTGCATAAGGACAATTAAAACTAAAGCACAACATGTAACCACATCCATAAATGAATTAAGTGTAAATCTATAGATTTCAGTCTCTA
>CAMOHE010029892.1:0-11178 GCA_946598075.1 Artocarpus hirsutus | reverse complement strand
AGGGTCATTCCTTATCAGATAAGGTCTCAAAAATTCAAAACAGAACCAAATTCGGGTCAATATCGGATAAGATACGCGTAAAAACGCGTGATTTTTAATTCGCGCATAGGCAGGCCAAACTTTTTCATAGGCAGGCCAAACTTGCCCCATTGGCAGGCTGAACTTTAAGATCGGCATGCCTAACTGCCAAAATAAAAATCACACGAATCTTTTATTTTCCACCCGAGATTTTATAGGATAAAGCCTCAGTTTTAATTCAAATAACCCAATAAAGAAGTTATCTAATTAAAACAACTTTATCTAGATAATCTCTAGGATAATAAATAGATTCTTAATAATTCTACAAGTTTATCTTGATTTAATTTATTTGAAATTAAATTAACTGATAAACAGACAAGAATTATCCGATCCCAATAATTCAACAAGTTTATCTTGATTTAATTTTGTCACAAAATTAATTTAACCGATAAACAGACATGAATTATTTGATTCTTCAAATTTCAACCAATCTAATAAATCTGACATAAGTCACCAATTATTGTAAAAGCATGCTGTATCGTTACAGGATTTTATTAGCTAGCAAAGGGGACCAAATGGACCTATATAGTTCAAGCTCCCAATAATTATAAAACCCAATATCCCAGACATACATTTCATAATTATCAACTCCAACACTACTCTACTAAAAGCTTGGAGCTGCACTCTCGAACTCTATAGCATTACGAAGCACGTATAGCTAAGTCTCCATGACATATCATAGTGTATCGTATCCCCATAGGATTATCCATAATCAGCTTAAGGACAAGTTCTGTCTTACCTTCTTGATTATTTTTATCTTATGTTCCATTATCTCACCATAGGAAAAATTACCATCTAAAGACAGTATACCATTCGGTTACACCTATGTATCCAAATAGTTGAGCGCGCTCTAGTTTTCCAATTTCAGGATAACGCATATAAGAGGATATTACTACTCCTAAAGAGGCGTTATGGATTCCATATCTATGAATAACAGGTCTTTGTCATCAAGAGTCATGCCTCCAACGTACCGGCATGCATACCACTATTAAGATGTGGGTGTCACCCTTTGGTACATCAAAAAGCACAAGTCAAGACAACAGGCCCACTATTCATCTCAGGATTAAGATACAATACAAATGTTTCTATTTACGGAGTGTACCTCCGATAGTCAAGACAAACCATCTCCCAATAGGGATATAGACAGCATAACAATCTTTACATGAATAAAGCACCCAACTTTATTCCCTCGATTGTGGATCTTATGATTTAGACTGTCACCTTAAGAATCGTGTCTTCTGCATTATCTGTCCATCATATGCCTAATTCTTAAAGGTTTAGACCGACAGTCTCAGACTATTGTTTGCTTATCATACATTTAACAAATATGAAAGTAAAGAGGACAAGATTTGGTATATAAATAAGAAATGATTTCTTTATTGATAAAAATGTCTCCAAAAACTCATTACATTTTTACTCCTTAGGGCATACATGTCTAACACGAGACCACCATGTTCTTCCTATGGACCAACGATGGAGGCCGTAGGTCCTCTCTTCAAAAACCTTCTCCCACTCAATCTTTTGAAATCAAGGTTTTATTTTAAAAGACATGCATGAACAATTTTAATATGAGTGGCACTCCCTATTCTATATGACATGTTATCAATAAACATGGCAAATCATATTATAATGCAAACAAGCAAAGCAATCAAGCAAAGCTATGAGCAAAATAATAAAAAGCCGTAATATTATGGTTCCACCCTAGAGAATAGAAAACAAAGATTATAAAAGAATAATCGAAACATTTTATCGATTCTTCAACCTTGACTCTTTAAGCTGCATCCTTCTTCATGTAATGCCCATCTTTAAGTCTTTAATCCCATATGAATCAAAAACTCTAAATTTTTAGGCATATCTAAATTTAATGTTTCTTAGAATTGTCTCAAAAATAAAATTAAAACTACACGAAAAACTACACCTTTTTTGAAAAAATTTTCAGCTCTCTGTCGGCAAGCCAATCTAGGTAATTGGCCTGTCGGTCATGACCCTCCGGCCTGTTTATTTTTACAAATCAACCTGCCGATTCATGAGAAATTGGCCTGCCGAACTAGAAGTTTGGCCTGCTGCCAAAGCCACTTGATTTTTGCCCCACTGTCGGCTTACCGAACCTCACGTCTAGCCTACCGATCTATGACCATCGGCCTACTAAACTGGAATGCCGACCAAGCAAAAACCACCTTTTTCAAAAAGTACAGTTTCTTATGCAATTTATCAATTTTATTCTCAACAATTCAAAGGCATAAAATTAAAGACTCAGGAAATACCTAGGAGTGCCATTATCTAACTTCTAGATCCGCTTCTAGGTCCGTCTTCCCCGAATGATTATTTAATTACAAAATTCTTACAAATTTAAAATTAAATAATAATTCTTAGGCGAAGATGATAGTCCGCCATCTAATTACATGAAAAACCTAGATACACATTCTAACCTCTAAGGAACCAAACCGGTATAAATTAATTAATTAATAATTAATTAAATAATAATTTAATCAACCATAATTAATTAATAAACATTCACCATATAATCCATGACAACATATAATATTATATAGAAACCTAGAGTGCTAACTTTCTATAAAATTAAATTCAAGCATATGGGAGATTAAAATCACATAATTTATACACATACCATGATCACAAACTCGTAAATTTACGTAAAAACTATGTCTCTGATACCAATTACTGGAAAAATAGTACGCAGCAGAATTTTAAAATTTTTTTATATCAGAGTATTTTTTAAAACATAATTTGGACACACTATATGCATAAATTAACTAGATCTTACTAACCTCTGAATGCCAAAAAACTCTCGTAATCCATGAAGAGAAGTAACGTTCCAAAAGAGCCTCAATCAATTGGTCTTCTTTGCTATTCTGTAAACACAATCCGAGTGAGTATGGGCTCATATATACAGCTCTTCCACCAGGGTGACTCTCCTTCCAACCAATTGAGAGAAGCCAAAGCTAGTGTTCGTGATTTGTGGACAAGAGCTCTTAAGGAGTTTAGAATCTCACCAGTAGAGTTTCACTCTTAATCTCTCAATTGATCTAAATAATAATGAGACTCACTCCTTTTTTACAGATGTTGGGTCCAAGAGTCACTCATTATTAGATAATGCCTCAAAATTCGAATCAGAATTAAATTTGGATCAATATCTGATGAAATCCACGTGAGAATGCATGATCTTTTTATCACACGATCGGCATGCCGAGCTGTCTAATATGCATGCCAAACTTGCCCCATCAGCAAGCCAAACTTGACGATCGACATGCCAATCTACCGATAAAAATCTTAGTAAATCCTTTATTTTCCACCTAAGATTCTATAGGATAAAGTCTTAGTTTTAGATCAAATAACCCAATAGAGAAGTTATCTAATTAAAACAACTTTATCTAGATAATCTCTAGGATAATAAATAGATTCTTAATAATTCTACAAGTTTATCTTGATTTAATTTATTTGAAATTAAATTAACTGATAAATAGACAAGAATTATCCGATCCCAATAATTCAACAAGTTTATCTTGATTTAATTTTGTCATAAAATTAATTTAACCGATAAACAGACATGAATTATTTGATTCTTCAAATTTCAACCAATCTAATAAATCTGACATAAGTCACCAATTATTGTAAAAGCATGCCGTATCGTTACAGGATTTTATTAGCTAGCAAAGGGGACCATATGGACCTATATAGTTCAAGCTCCCGATAATTATGAAACCCAATATCTCATATATACATTTCATAATTATCAACTCCAATGCTACTCTACTAAAAGCTTGGAATTGCACTCTCGAACAATATAGAATTACGAAGCTCGTACAGCTAAGTCTCCATGACGTATCATAGTGTATCGTATCCCTATAAGATTATCCATAATTGGCTTAAGGACAAGTTCTGTCTTACCTTTCCGATTATTTTTATCTTACGTTTCATTATCTCACCATCGGAAAACTTACCATTCAAAGATAGTGTACTATTCGGTTACACCTATATATCCAAATGGTTGAGTGCTCTAGTTTTTCAATTATAGGATAACGCATATAAGAAGATATCACTACTCCTAAAGAGGAGCTATGGATTCCATATCTATGAATAATAGGTCTACGCTATCAAGATTCATGCCTCCAACGTACCAGCATGCATACCACTATTAAAATGCCATTGGCATATCAAAGGACACAAGTCAAGACAATAGGGCCACTATTCATCTCAGGATTAAGATACCATACAAATGATTGTCTAAAGTGAATCGATTTGCCAAGACAAAATTATTAATCCAAATCAATTTACTTTATGTCCCGATCCAACACATCGTCATCTATGATAATGTGCCAATGTTTCTATTCATGGAGTTCACATCCGATGTTCAAGATAAACTATCTCCCAATAGGGATATAGACAATATAAGAATATTTTCATGAATAAAGTACCCAACTTTATTCCCTCGATTGCAGATCTTATGATTTAGACCGTCACCTTAAGAATCGTGTCTTCCACATAATCTGTCCATTATATGCCCAATTCTTAAAATTTTAGACTGACAGTCTTAGACTATTGTTTGCTTAAGATATATTCAACAAATATGAACGTAATGAGAACAAAATTTGGTCTATAAATAATAAGTGAATTCTTTATTGATAAAAATGTCTCCAAAAACATATTACATTTTTACTCCTTAGGGTGTACACATCTACAAATCTTATATGTATGTATATATAAGATTTTATATATATATATATATTAAGAAGAACCTAAATGTGCTTTACGTTTGAAAGTTGAAAAAACATAAACGTACGTTTTCATAAAGGTACATATATATATATATATCTATATATTAATAAGAATCACAAATATGATTCAGTTGAATAAAAAAAGCAGGAAAGAGATAAGATCATTTAGAGTATATTTCTTCCCCATATATTTGATAGGTAGTGACTTTAAATTTAAAATTAATTGAAAAAATAATAACTGCTCGATATAAAAAGGATAGAGATAACTATTATCTCAACAGATCAATCTTTTTCACATAACTTTCACAGAGAGAAAAATTGAGAGTTCTTCTCTAAAAAAAAGTCTGTTATCTCATGTGTTGAGCACATAGCAGATTCAGAGAAGTATGAGATTAATTCATTCTTGTAGTTTGACGTCCACTCATCTTTCCATTGGTGTGGAGGTTTAGCTTGGAAGATCGTGGTATCAAAGAGGAAAGCTAGGATACCCTGATAGTCTTCGAAAGGTTGATAAAAATTCTCAATGCTTTCTTTTATTAATTAAAATTATATAACTATCCTCGATGAAAAAAGTTTTAGAAATTTTTTGTTTGTCAACGATCCATTCCTTCCGTTGCCTTTTCATATTTTATTCCAACAAATGGCATCAGAGCGAGTTATAGCATATATAATTTTAATTAATCATGATTTTATTTTGATAATTTCATGTTCTTGATGCATGTTTGTGGACACTTTGCATTTATGCAATTATTTTGTTCAGGTGACGAATGAGTATAATTTATGAATGGATTTTTGATCATTAATTATATGGTTCTTTTGGATTAGTAATTCTAATTTTAATTTGATTGGATCAAATTTGTATAAGCTTATAAAAGGGCATAGGTTTTTTGTAATTTATTATTATTTCTTCTCGATATTTTCTTTTCTTTCTTTCACTTGTTGTACGTGGGCTTCAAAGAGCTATACTGTGCAATCTTTTACACATGAATGTCATATCACAATAAACAAGATAATGATCACATATGGATATTATATTCACCTGGGCTTCTTTCATTTAAAAAAAAAGCCATTAATGCACATTCACGTGAAAAGCCTATCTCACGGGCACGATAAATTGCAATTAATGCACATTTACGTGTAGAAGATTAAAAAAAATAAAAATAAAAAATAAAAAAGGCGGCTGCATGTGGAGTGGTGAAGAAGATGAAGTTCTTTGGTGGCCCAGTTGAGAACTTGGGCCTTTCAAATTCTAAAGGTAAACCAGCATTGTTTCACACAGTATACCATCAGATGAAGTCTACAAAATTGGACCTAGGAATTATGTTGTTACAAGAAGACCCATGTAATTTTTATTTATTTTTTTATTTATGGGTTGTAGTTTAATTATCCAAAAGGACTCGGTCAAAAATCCAATATTTATTTTCATGCTTTATTTTCGTGTGATGATTATGATAACATATTCATGCGTTATAACATGTCATCTAAGAAAGTGCCAACTTATAGTTATTGTAACATGACATGCATATACTTGCATATTATTTCATTGTGTGTAAAATGGTTTATAAAATGATTTAATATATGTTAGAATTAATTTAATGAGATTAAATTAATTGGGTTGGTTTTATAGAATTTTATTTTATTTTATTAATCAACCAAATAATGTGATTTAAGTTTTAATAGTTAAAACTTGATAAAATTCACATTAATTCTAAGTTATCTAATTTTAAATTGTTTAATGTTGGGTAGCTTAGAGAAGTCATAATAAATTTAGATTTATAGAAAATCTGGTAATTTATTTAAGTGTAAATAAGATGGGATTCTATTAACACACAGTATAACCTAATAATTAAAAATTGTTTTTATTTACTAGAATTATGAAACATTAGATGTTTTATAAGATATAATACATCTTTTTAAAATAATGAGTGGGAGAAGGTAAAATGACAATATAACCTACAGTCTCCACTATGAGCACAACACCGTGAGATTTAGGTGACGCCTCACGACACTTTGATTTAGTCCTCCCTATAGAGGGTATCCATTTAAATCAATAACAAGGTTGGCTTCCAAGAAATAGGATTTTACAATGTATTTCAAAATTGACCTATCTTACGGCGGTAATTTTGAGTTAAGTTGTTAAAATCTAAAGTAGTGAGTTACACTCATAAAGATATAATTAAATTGTTAATTATATCTTGACCAAAATAAACAATTATTAATAAATATAGAAAATAAGAGATATTTTGAATATATTTATTAATTGAGAATGTTTCAATTCAATTCATAAATAATTTGACCTACCCTACGACGGCACTTTATTTATTAAAATTGAATAATCGTGGAATTAGTAAAATATTTTTTTTGTGTTTTTCCATATGCATCATGCATCACGTTTACTATTCCAAATACATTTATGATGTTTATGCAACCATTTAATTTATGTCATTTTATTTATTTATTACAGCAACAATATCTAATCCAAGCATCGCTATTATCTCAAATGAAAAATTAACCGAAGATAATTTTATCAAGTGGAAGAGTAACATGAACATTGTACTAATTTACAAAAATTACAAGTTTGTCCTGACGGAGGAATGTCCTCCATCGCCTACTGCCAATGCTCCTCATAATGTATGAGAAGCATACGATCGTTGGATCGAGGCAAACAACAAGGCCCATTGCTTCCTTTTAGCTGGCATGACTGACGTGCTTAGGATGAAGCACGAAAGTATGAAAACTGCTCATGAGATAATGCAGTCTCTACAAGACATATTTGGCATGCCTTTTGAAAAGGCACGTCATGAAGCCATCAAGGCTGTGATGAATGCCAAGATGAAGGCAGGGGTCTCAATCAAAGAACAAGTTCTCAACATGGTTAACTATCTCCATGAGGCCGAGGTAAACAGGGCGATGATAGATGAAGCTACAAGGTGGGGATGATTTTGGAAACCCTCTCCCCTGCGTTCCTTCAGTTCAAAAGCAACTATTTCATGAACAAGCTGAAATATAATATGACTGAGTTGCTTAATGAGCTGTAAACATTTGAGTCTATTTCAAAAGAAAAAACTAAAGAAGTTGAGGCAAATGTTGCAGAAGCTTAACCTTCCTCTTCTACTCAAAAGAATAAGAAGAGGAAGAGAACTGAAGGAAATGGTAAGTCTAAGAATGGAGGGCAACCTAAGAAGGACAAAAGCAATAACAAAAGGAGCTCAAAACAAAAGAAGCCCAAAGGAAAATGTTTCCACTACGGTATAGTTGGGCACTGGAAGAGAAACTGCAAGAAGTATCTTTCAGAGTTCAAAGAAAAGAAGAACAACGGTAAATTAGATTTATATGTTTTAGAAGCTTGTTTAGTTGAAGATCATACTTCGCCTTGGATAATTGATTCAAAGGCAACTAATCATGTTTGTTCTTCTTTGTAGATGCTTAGTTCTTCAAGGGAGCTTGCCGACATGGAACAAACATTGAGAGTGGGAATGGGAGAGGCTGTTTCAACAAAAGTAGTAGGAGTTATTAAACTTTATTTTAAAAATAAGTTTTTAATTTTGGACAATGTTTATTACATTCCTAGTTTTCGTAGAAATTTGATTTATGTTTCTATTTTGTTTGAACAAATGTTTAATGTTTCTTTTAATAATTATTATGTTAATATTTCTAGAAATGTTTTGGATTTTGTTCTACACATCTAGAAAATGGGCTTTACACCTTGAGGCCCAACAAAAAATCACTACTCAATACCGAAATGTTCAAAGTTGAACAACCAAAACCCAAGAAGCAAAAGGTTTCTTCTGGTGATGAAACATACCTATGGCACCTTAGATTAGGTCATGTTAACTTTGACAGAATTAACAGACTAGTAAAGGATGGTCATTTAAGAGAACTAAAAGTTGATTCTCTACCAGTTTGTGAATCTTATCTTGAAGGTAAAATGACTAAAAGGCCTTTCTCTGCAAAAGGCAAAAGGACCAAGGAACCACTTGAGCTAATATATTCGGACGTCTATGGTCCATTAAATGTACAAGCACGTAGTAGTTACGAATATTTTGTCAAATTTATTGATGATTATTCGAGGTATGGATACATGTACCTAATGCAAATGAAATCTAAAACTTTTGGAAAGTTCAAAGAATTCCAAGTAGTAGTTGAAAAGCAATTAGCAAAGACTCTTCGATCTGATCGAGGAGGGAAATATCTTGATACTGAATTCAAGGACTATATGATAAAACATGGTATTCTATCATAACTCACCACACCTGAAACACCCCAACAAAATGGTGTTGTAGAGAGAATAAATCAGACGTTGCTTGAAATGGTCAGATCCATGTTTAGCTACTCATTATTACCCACTTCATTTTGGAGATATGCACTACAAACTATAGTATATCTTCTAAACATAGTTCCATCTAAGTCTATTCCAAAAAAACCTTTAGAGTTATGGAATGGTCGCAAACCTAGTATGCGACATATCCGTCTATAGGGGTGTTTAGCACATGTGCTGAAAGGAAAGACTGGGAAGCTACAACCATGTTTTGAAGCATGCTTGTTTGTGGGACACCCAAAGGGAATGAGGGGAGGTTTGTTTTATAGTCCACAAGAAAAGAAGATATTTGTATCGACAAATGCCACTTTTCTCGAGAATGATTATATGACAAACTATAAACCTTGTAGCAAAGTTGTACTTGAAGAGTCACTTTCTGATCAGATCAGACCACAACCGACAACCTTTGTCGAAGGGTAAAATAAGGAGACACATCTCTAGATCAGAATGTCATACCAACTCGACATAGTGGGAGGGTTGTGAGACCACCTATTCACTACAAGGAAATTAGAGAAGCACATGTTGCTATCTCTGATAATGGAGGATGATCTATTAATATCTCGTGATGCAATGGAAGATTTTGAGAAGGAGAAATGGCTAGAGGCAATGAACCTTAAAATGAGTCCATGTACTCTAATTCAGTTTGGGAATTTTTAGGCTTACTTGAAGGGATAAAACCCATAGGGTGCAAATGGATTTACAAGAAGAAAAGAGGAATGGATAGGAAAGTTGAGACAAGGTTTATACCCAAAAGGAGGGAGTTGACTATAAAGAAACTTTCTCACCTGTAGCTATGCTTAAATCCATTCAGATTCTTTTATCTAAAACTCACATACAAGCTTCCCTACCTTGAGGGTCGTGCCATGTCTGCAAGCCGCCTTATGAAGGAGCTAACCTATGATGACTCTTATGTTATGGCACCATGACACCATGAGGCCCAAGTAATTGCCCTGTCAACCCCACCATATGGCCCACCGCCCCCCCTCCTATGCCGATGACCCCACCTCCACGTCTAACCACTACAATCCTAGTCGGTGACCCTACCCTCTGTTACAACCCACCTTTTCGGGCTGTGATAAAACTCTTTCTTACTTACTTAGGGCAAAAATATAGGAAATTTTTTTTTTGTCTGAAACTGAAATAAATAATTTACTTTGTAATAATTTTGGTAACTCCCAAAATACTTTCATACACTTATATTTACATAATCATTCTTACTTTTACAATGTTTCTTTCCTTTTTAAACATTCCATTTCAAAACAACTTAATACACTTGTCTTGATTATGAGATATGGTAAATGAATGTCAAGACTGCCTTTTTGAATGGCTATCTTGAGGAAAGCATCTATATGGTGCAACCAGAAGGGTTTGTAGTCAAAGGTCAAGAGCAAAACGTTTGTAAGTTGTAGAGGTCCATTTATGGACTCAAGCAAGCTTCAAGATCTTGGAGCTTAAGATTTGATAAGGCAATCAAGTCTTGTGGTTTCGATCAAAATATTGATGAACCTTGTGTATGTTAGTGATGTGCCCTAGGCCAATTATGTAATGACCACATATTGATTTCATTACATTTGTATTTTATTAATAAAGATGCATTTTCATTATTGTTTTTTATTCTAATTCTATGAATAGTTAATTCTACCTAAGGTCATCAAGTATGTAACTTGATAGTAAAACTCTTAGGTGAAAATTGAATTATATTCTAAATTATCCCTAGTCGGTCATTATTATTGGGATAATAATGAATGAAGACTAGTATGAAGTTTGACTGATGATTATGTTTTACTAATCATGTGTATGAGATACTAAGTCAACTCATAGATACATATTTAAGAAATGATGTATTGGATTGACCCGCTATGAGAATACTGCATGGATAATTGTCATAAGTGATTCTCATCATAATAGTACTATCCTAGTCCTCTGACCTGAAATCACCATGGTTTCCTACATGATAAGTTCTATATTTTGACACAATCTAATATTATCTTTAACAGGATGATGGAATAGATTGTTGTTGGATATAGAGTGAATCATGTGAGGAAT
>CAMOHE010029891.1:0-41892 GCA_946598075.1 Artocarpus hirsutus | reverse complement strand
GAGTAGAGATATCCTCTTATATGCGTTATCCTGTAATTGGAAAACTGGAGCGCTCAACCATTTGGATATATAGGTGTAACCGAATGGTATACTGTCTTTGGATGGTAAGTTTTCCAATGGTGAGATAATGGAACGTAAGATAAAAATAATCGGGAAGGTAAGACAGAACTTGTCCTTAAGCCGATTATGGATAATCCTATGGGGATACGATACACTATGATATGTCATGGAGACTTAGCTATACGGGCTTCGTAATTCTATAGAGTTCGAGAGTGCAGCTCCAAGCTTTTAGTGGAGTAGCGTTGGAGTTGATAATTATGAAATGTATATCTGGGATATTGGGTTTCATAATTATCGGGAGCTTGAACTATATAGGTCCATTTGGTCCCCTTTGCTAGCTCACAAAATCCTGTAACGATACGGCGTGCTTTTACAATAATTGGTGAGTTATGTCGATTTATTAGATTGGTTGAAAATTTGGAAGAATCAAATAATTCATGTCTGTTTGTCGGTTGAATTAATCTTGTAAACAAAATTAATTCAAGATAAACTTGTTGAATTATTGGGGTCAAATAATTCTTGTCTGTTTATCAGTTGATTTAATTTTGGATAAATTAAATCAAGATAAACTTGTAGAATTATTAGGAATCCATTTATTTTCTTAGAGATTATCTAGATAAAGTTGTTTTAATTAGATAACTTCTCTATTGGGTTATTTGAATTAAAACTGAGGCTTTATCCTATAGAATCTTAGGTGGAAAATAAAAGATTTGCGTGATTTTTATTTCTGCAGTTTGGCCTGTCAATCAGGCAAGTTCGGCCTGCCCATGAAAAAGTTTGGCCTGCCTATGCGCGAATTAAAAATCGCGCATTTTCACACGTTTTTACGCGTATCTTACCCGATATAGACCCGAATTTGGTTCTGTTTTGAATTTTTGAGACCTTATCTGATAAGGAATGACCCTAGACCCAACTTCTATAAATAAGGAGTGAGTCTAATGAGTTATTTAAGAGATCAATAGAGAGATTAAGAGTGATACTCTACTGGTGAGAATCTGGAACTCCCTGAGAGCTCTTGTTCACAAATCACGAACACTAGCTTTGGGTTCTCTCAATTGGTTGGAAGGAGAGTCACCTTGAGGAAGAGCAGTACGTGTGAGCCCACCTTGAGGAAGAGCTGTACGTGTGAGCCCAGCAAAGAAGACTAGTTGGTTGAGGCTCTTCTGGAACGTTACTTCTCTACATAGACTTCGGGAGCTTTTCGGCGTATACAAGGTCAGTAAGATCAGGTTAATTTATACATATAGCATGTCAAACTTGTGTTTTGAAAAATACTCTGATTTAAAATTTTTAAAATTCCGCTGCGTATTATTTTTCCAACACTTTGTCCTACCATCTTGTTTTAAGGCATAGGTTTTTGATTGAGAACCAAGTTAAACAAGTAGGGTATGAATCTAAGCCATGTCTATTGTTAGGACTATACCATTTTATTTCGATAAGCCAAAGCATTCATTATCCTGGTCGATAGTTTATACGAGAATGTTAAATCAATGGGACTTTTGAACCTTTTATTCTTACCTTGAATAATGGCGACTACTATAGACCGTGTTGTGAAAAGAAAGATCAAGACCTGTTGTGAACACTCTGAAGCTTAGTAGGCCATAACCTATAGGTCTTCTTATATCCAAACCGTGGGATTTAAGTTTTATGTCATTTTAACTACGGTGTTGATCATTTAACTTTAATGTTTTAATTTTCTCTAAGTCATTATCATGACTATGTTGTTTTCCTAATTGAGACTATTATGACAGCCTGTGCTTGTTGGCCTTCTTTTCTTATTGGTGGGATTCAGACCTGCAAGTTTGATGTGTAAGTTACCCTGAGGTTAGAAATACTAAGCAACGATGAAAACTTAGTATCATTTAACATACATGTCATTCCTGTTATCATTACCATCATCATCAATGTTCTTATTATTACTATTATTATTGTTATTGTTGTTTTGTTATGGATATCGACTCCTAGGGAGGATCGATCTCGTTATGCTATTACCATGGAAGTTTGGAGTAAAGTTGACCATTATTTAGAGCTTACATATTGATGTGACTAAGGTTGGATTCCTCAACTACAAGTATAGCGGAATGCTTGGGTATCCTATCTAGCATGTTGTTGACTATGAGGCAAACAAAGACTTAGTTAAGTAAGCCACCTGTAAAGTTTTAAGGTCCAATTGGGAAATGAAATTATAAGGACTGGCTATCTTGAGGATTCTAAGTTGTATGATAAGTAAGACAATAGATAAAAGTGAGTAATTAAAGAAATTATAATATAAGATAATGTTGTGATATAAAGTATCCTTGTAGTCATTTTTTGTTGAATTTGTACATTAGGCATCTAAGATTTGGAATTCATCTTAGGAAATTGGTACTCATATACAAAAATGTGTCTTTGGTGCTGTATGGAGGATGCATCTTGAGGTCTTTTCCTATTCAAATTGTAGCTTTGGTGGTTAAACAAATAGAGTCTTTTAGGAGATTGGTGATCATTTGTAACTTATCTATTTAGTAGAAAGCACATCTTGAGGTCTTAAGTTTGAAAAGATTTGGTGAAGTCCAAAATTTTCTTCTGGTTAAGATTCAAGGAATTCCCTTTTAAGGCACTAAGTTGGCATCCTTTGATTGGTGAATTTTGGAAGCTAAATAGGTGATTCAGTTTAGTTTCAATTGTCAAAGGTGGTTCATAGGATTCTATGTGAAACAAGGATTTAATTTTAGGGTAACACCAAGGATTAGGTAGGTATTGTCTAAGACCTTGAGCTTTAGACATTATTGTTGTATCTGAAGAGACAAACCACACTTTAATGTCCACAATGAGACCTGTGTTGCTTTAAGAACCATAGTGTTGATGTTCGTAAATTGAGTATGCATATTTGAAGTTTAACATAACTATTAGGGATGCGTTGAGTCATTGAATTACATAATATCATCTCCTTAAGGACTGTTATGAAGGAATTAGAGGGCTCAAATTAGGATTGAATACCCATTATCCTCAACATCGGTTCATACCTTTAGAGATGTATAAGATGTTTATGGGATTCATCATTTGGATATATATCTACTCAAATTACATGTTTTTAGAAATTTCTAGATGATAAAAATGATTATCTGCTGAGGTCTTCTTTTCTACTAAACCATCTTATAGATTTCAGCTAATCATTAACTTGTTGGCATTGAGAGTTGTATGGGGTTGTAGAGATAATTTTATGTCATATATTGAGTTTGGTTTTGTTGAGATTGACCTAGCTCTAGGCCTGGAAAAAATATGCTGACATATGGTTTAATTGTAAGTATGATGCTACTAGGTCGTTGTTGATAGGTTGAACAATTAGACCTATCTTATTTATTTCATTTCAGCCCAATTGTCAGGGGAAAGACCTGGGAGAGTTTTAGGATGTCTTGTCTAATTACACATGGTTACATCATTGGCCACTTCAAATAGAGATACCTATTTTAATGTCAAGTATTGGGAAATTTTTCAAGAAGCCTTTGGAGTGGAGTTGAATTTAACACAATTTCTCATCCTTGGACTGAGGGGAAAATTGAGAAAGTTCTTTAGATTCTCAAGGATATGGTTTGCTCTTGCATTTTAAACTTTGGTGAATATCAAGAGAACATCTGAACCTAGCTAAATTCTCTTATAACAAAGGGTATTGAGTTATAATCAATAAGGCTCCATTAAGGCAGTTGACAGCAATGCACATTAGGTACAACTCTGTTGGCTCGAACCTAGAAATGACTTACCACTAAACCAGATAACACACCAAACAACGACAAAATAGTCGACCTTATTTGGGAGCACTTGCGAATCATTCAAGTTGTTAGAAGAGTTACATTGACACAAGGCGTAGACCTATTGAATTTCATGACAGCGACTATGTTCTATTAAGAGTCTCCACATGCAAGGGAATTTCTCGCTTTGGTGATAGTAGGAAACATGCATCAAGATGCATCAAATTGTCCACAAATCTCGTAGTGAATTGGTGTTGTTGCGAGTCACCTTGACTTGCCTCAAGAATTGTCCTATATTTGCAATGTCTTTCATGTGCTTGTCCTCCACAAGGGCCTGCCCGACCCAACACATTTGTCTCATGGTGTGACATGTCGCTCCAAGAAGACATGACTCACAAAGAGGTGCTAACTCAAGTCATTAATCATAAGGTGACAAGTTTACGATGACAAAGATTTTGTTAGACTAAATACTATTGTAGCACCTCCATGGGGATGAAGTGACTTTAGAGCTAGGGTGAACATTGCAAGAAGTATAATGTACCTATTTTGCCTTTAAGGTGACCTCCAATTTTGAGGACGAAATTTATTTTAGGAGGGTGGAACTGTAACATTTGAAAGTTTAATTTACAATTTATTATGTGTAAATTTGATCAATTAGTGTGCCAAATTAATTTTGAGGTGTCAAAAAATTATTTTTTCATAAATTATATCCATTTACATATTTAGAATGCATTTCTAATAAAAATTTTTGTTTTTGAAATTATGCCCACTATTTGCATTATTTGTACCTATACCCCCGCATTTAAATTTTATTTCAAAGTCTCCCCCGTACTTAACTTTTATTTCAAAAATGCCCCAAAACCCACTCTCCCTCACTTTACGCATGCAGCCCCCTCCCTACACACACTTACTAGAAATTTTCTAGTCTCAAGGCCTAGAGACACCCCCCACTCACTATCTTAAGCACTCTAACCACACATACACTTCTCCACGCTCCTCACTCTTCCCCACGCCTCGTACTCTCTCTTCCTCTCATTTTACTATAGCAAAACACTCATAAAACACCCAAATGCAGCCAAGAAACCCAACCATTGTCCCCCCTCGCTTGAGGCCAAAACTCGCAACCAAAGAGAAGCTAGCGAGCAGCCCACTAGAAGTTGAAAAACGTCCACCAAAGGCACCCAAAAATACCAAGGAAAGTAACCTCATTTCTTGTCTAGAAACTTCCAAGAACCTTGCCAAAAATGTGGCCTAAGCTCAGCCAAAATCACCAAGAAACATAGCTCAAACACTCAACTTAACACTAGCAAAAATAGCCACCTACAAGGCTAGACAACTTCACAGATTCAAGCTTGGCTTTGAATCCAAAAATGTGGTGTTTTTCAAAGGAGTTTTATGGTAATGCAAACTTGGTTTTAGTATGTGTTTTCCTCAAGTTTAAAACATGATTTTTGTGTTTAAAGTTCATGGAAAATTTCTAGGTATGTTAACATGCATATTTGAGCATTTATGAGCAAAAACTTGAGTCTTGAGCTAAAACTAGCAACCAACCTTCATTTTGGTTTGATAACAATGTTAGAAACACGTTAAGAATGTTTAAAACCAGTTTACATAGCTTTTGATTAATGTTTAAAAGTTTTGAGCTTGAATAGCAAACTTAAGTATGGTTTCATCTTTATTTCCAAGAAATGCTGGAGGTATGGTTTTGATGATGATTTTAGTATAAAAATTCATAGGAATATGTTTACTATGAGTATAGATTGCTCACTATATATTTTGGAATGGTTTTGAGATTTTTTACAATGATAATATGATTTGGTTTAAAGAAAAACTTGGTACTCTAAAAACTTAGGAATACCTCAATGAGTAGTGGCTATTTCTCAAATTTTTGGGATTAAATGAAAACAATTTTTATAGATTAGTTTACATATTTAAAAAGTAGACATCCTAAGCTTTCCAACAAGCTATCATGAGCCTAAATCAGAGTTGTATTTTATTTTCTATGAATTTCCTAAGTTTTGGTTGGAAACTAGTAAACCTGCTAGTAGCAGTATATCATCCGTTTACCATAGTAAACCAACTGTTAACTTGAGTGCTGATTGAAGATAATAAATTTGCCCTTTTTGCAAAAGTATATTGTCTTTCAACCTTTCCAACACTCTCTTCATGATTTATAAATCTTTTTAGGGACTAATACGGTATTTGGCATGGTGGTTAGAACCATTGGTTATAGCTATTTTTATTGTACTATGTGAGAGCTTTACACTATAGCGACTTTTTCTTTTACTGTGCATATGTGAGCTTTACACTGTTCATAATTGAAATAATGGTTAGGACTGCCCCTTGTCAAACAGGCTATAAAAAAAAAAATTACTTGCGTTTTTTATATTGTGTTTAAGTTAAAAGTTGTTTACTTTGGTATTCAAAAAGTTGTATAAAAACTTTAATGGCACACTAATGAAATGGATTAACACATGATTTACTTATAAATATTGTTATATGTTGAGCTTTAGTTTTGATTGTTCTTATATACGTCTTAGGACTAGGGACGTGTGGAGCTAACATTAATCGGTTCCAACATTGAAAGATTGTTATTATGCTTAAGAGGCAAGATTTCTAATCCCTTTCTTAGTAACCATGTTTTGAATAATATTGTTGGCCTATTGTTAAACCTTTTATGCATGTTTATTACAAAGTTTTTTATGAATGTGTTTTGCATATTGATACAAGTTTGAATGTATATGATATGTAAATATGAGCAATTTCATATTTTGATGAATGGATTTGAGAATTTTGATTTAGACTCAGAATAGGAAATTTTGAGCATATTGGGGAAATTCAAATGCCACCAGGGACAAATGCATTCCAGATGTAGGTTTTGTAGGTAGCCAGAGAGATCGGGTTATATAAAATGTAACCTTAGGACCAGGCCCCTAAACCTTGTCGAGCAGCTTCATAGCATGGACATTGGCTAAATGATTATGAATATGTTAAATGTAAATGATATACTAAGGGGTTGGGAACAGAAACTTGAATAAACATCTTATTTCTTTTAAATCATTTTAAATTCATTTGCAACCATTGATAATCCAATTATTTATTTGTTTACCTTATTGCTATTTAAATACCTTAGTTGTTTTGATTTGTTAAAGTTTGTTCAAATATCATTTTATTGGACCTTTTGCACATTATTTTGTGTGTTATAAATTAACCCCCCTTCTAGGCAAAGCAAAGGGTGCTAAGAAAGTATTGTTGGACATGTATGCCTTAAGGAGTAAAAATGTAATATGTTTTTAGAGACATTTTTACCAATCAAGAATTTATTTATTATTCATATACCAAATCTTGTCATCTTTTCGTTCATATTTGTTGAATGTATGTTAAGCAAAAAATAGTTTGAGACTGTCGGTCTAAACCTTTAAGAATTGGATATATGATAGGTAGATTATATGGAAGACATGATTCTTAAGGTGACGGTCTAAATCATAAGATCTACAATCGAGGGAATAAAGTTGGGTGCTTTATTCATGCAAAGATTGTTATGTTGTCTATATCCCTAATGGGAGATGGTTTGTCTTGGCCATCGAGGTGGACTATGCAGATAGAAATATTGGCACGTTGTCATAGGTGACGATGTGTTGGATCCAAACATAAAGTGAATTGTTTTGGATTAATAATTTTGTCTCGGCAAATCGATTCACTTTAGATAATCATATGTATTGCATCTTAATCCTAAGATGAATAATGGGCCTGTTGTCTTTACTTGTGTCTTTTGATATACTAATGGGTGACGTCCACATTTTGATAGTGGTATGCATGTCGGTATGTTGGAGGCATGAGCGTAGACCTATTATTCATTGATTGGAATCCATGGTTCCTCTTTAGGAGTCGAGATATCCTCTTATATGTGTTATCCTATAATTAAAAAACTAGAGCACTCAACCATTTGGATACATAGGTGTAATTAAAGGGCATACTGTCTTTAGATGGTAAGTTTTCTGATGGAGAGATAATAAAACGTAAGAGAAAAATAATCGGGAAGGTAAGACATAACTTGTCCTTAAGCCAATTATGGATAATCCTATAGGGATATGATACATTATGATATGTTATGGAGACTTAGCTATACAAACTTTGTAATTCTATATAGTTCGAGAGTTCAGCTCAGAGCTTTTAGTAGAGTAACGTTAAAGTTGATAATTATGAAATGTATATCTAGGATATTGGGTCTTATAATTATCAGGAGCTTGAACTATATTGGTCCATTAGGTCCCCTTTGCTAGCTCATAAAAATCTGATAACGATACGATATGCTTTTTCAATAATTGGTGACTTGTATCAAATTATCTGATTGGCTGAAAACTCGATAGAATCAGATAATTCATGCTTGTTTATTGGTTGGATTAATTTTGAATAAATTAAATCAAGATAAATTTGTTAAATTATTAGGAATATTTATTTTCCTAAAGATTATTTAGATATGACTATTTTAATCAGATAACTTCTCCATTGGATTATTTGAATTAAAATTGAGGCTCTATCCCAAGAATCTCCGGTGGGAAATAAAGATTCACAGGGATCATTTATCGTAAGTTCCACAGGCCAATTTTTAAGTTTGGCCTGTCGATGGAGTAAGTTCGGTAAGTCAATCTGCTAGTTCGACTTACCGACCGAGTGATAAATAGATCACGTGTTGTCACGTGGATTTGATTCTGATTTAAATTTTCAAGGCCTTATCTAATAAAGACTAACTCCTATGTCCAACCTCTATAAATAGGGAGTGAGTCTCATAGTTAATTAGATCAATTGAGAAATCTAAAGTGAGACTCTATTGGTGAGACTCTGAAACTCCCCATAAAGTTGTTGTTCACAAATGACAAATTATAGCTTTGGGTATTTCTCAATTGGTTAGAAGGAGGGACACCAGGGAAAGGCTAAACAACGTGCACCCACACACACTCTAATTGTGGATAGAGAATAACAAAGAAGACTAGTTGGTTGAGGCTCTTCTGAAACATTACTTCTCTTCACGGATTACAGAGTTTTTTGAAAAACAAGGTTAGTAAGATCTGGTTAATTTATGCATATAACGTGTCAAACTTGTGTTTTTGAAAAATACTCTAGTATAAAAATTTTTAAAATTCTGCTGCATACTATTTTTCCAACAATTGGTATCAATGACATGGTTTTTACATAAATTTGCGAGTTTGTGATCATGCTATATGTATAAGTTATGTGATCTTGATCTTTCCTATGTTTGAATTTAATTTTTTAGAGAGTTGGCACTCTAGGTTTCTATATATTTATTTGTTGTCATAGATTATATGGTGAATGTTTATTAATTAATTATGGTTGATTAAATTATTATTTAATTCATAATTAATTAATTTATGCCTGTTATGATTCCTTAGAGGTTGGAATGTATATCTAGGTTTTTCATGTGATTAGATGGCGGACTATCATCTTCGTTTAGGAATTATTATTAAATTTTAAATTTGTAAGAATTTTATAATTAAATAATCAATCGGAGAAGATGGATATAGAAGACAGATCCAGAAGATGGATGATAGCGTTCTTAGGTATTTTCTGAGTCTCTAATTCTATGTTTTTGAATTCTTGAAAATAAAATTGAAAAACTACATAAAATATGTATTTTCTAGATGTTGTGATTTATACTTGTTTGGCAGGTCGAACCTTGAAGATCGGCAGGCCGATGGTCAAAGACAGGCAGGCCAAACCTCTAGGATCAGCAAGTTGTCAGCGGGGTAGAAATTTGGTGGCTCTGGCAGTAGGCCAAACTTTTTAGTTCAGCAGGTCGAAGGGTTATGATTGGTAGGCCGATCACATAGATCCACATGTCAATAGAAAGCTATGATTTTTCAAAAAAGGTGCATTTTTTTATGTAGTTTTAATTTTATTTTTTGGGACAATTTTGAGAAACATTAAATTTGAATATGACTGGAAATATAGAGTATTTGAGCTAGACAGGATTGAGGACTTGAGGATGCAACTTATATGAAGAAGGATACCATTTGAAGATTCATGGATGAAGAATCGATAATATATTTCAATTATTCTCTTGTAATCTTTATTTTCTATTCTCTAGGGTGGAACCATTATATTACGGTTATTTATTATTATTTTGCTTATGACTTTGCATGATTGCTTTGCCTGTCTACATTATAATATGATTTGCCATGTATATTGATAACATGTCATATAGAATAGGGAGTGCAGCTCATTAAAAATTTGTTCATGCATGTTTATAAAATTTAACCTTGATTTCAAAAGAATAAGCGGGAGAAGGTTTTTGAAAAGAGGACCTACGGCCTCCATCATTGGCCCATAGGTTGTACATGGTGGTTTCGACCCATAGGAAGGGACATCATCATGTACTAGGTTGGATCTCTGAAAGGATAAGATATTTTAGCATGATTTATAGTTGCACACTCTTAGGTGGTGATTATAAATCATGGATAAAATATTAAAACGATGGTTATACACTTATGTTAATTTTATTATTAACCTCCCCTAGGAGCTTTGTTAATGAAATTAATGGCCAAAGAAACGATTATTAATATATGCTGAATCATATGGGTCCTAAATGGCATATTTTAATCAAGAGGGGATCTGTATGTTGGAAAAATAGTATGCAGCAAAATTTTAAATTTTTTTTATATCAAATTATTTTCCAAAACACAAGTTTGATACGTTATATGCATAAATTAACTAGATGTTATTAACCTTTGAATGCCAAAGAACTCCCATAATTCGTGAAGAGAAGTCACGTTCCAAAAGAGTCTCAACCAACTGGTCTTCTTTGCAACTCTCTATCCATGATCAGAGTGAGTGTGGGCTCACATCGTTCAGTATTTCGCCAGGTAGATTTCCTTCCAACCAATTGAGAAATACCCAAAGCTATAATTCATAATTTGTGAATGATAACTCTTTGGGGAGTTTTAGAGTCTCACACTAGATTTCTCAACTGATCTAAATAATAATGAGACTCACTCTCTTTTTATAGAAGTTGGGCCCAGGAGTCAGTCCTTATTAGATAAGGCCTCAAAAATTTGAATCAGAATCAATATCTGATGATATTCGCATGAAAACACGTGCTCTTTTTATCTCTCGACTGGTAGGCCAAACTGGCAATCAGCCTGCCAAACCTCGTCAATCAGCAGACATAACTTAAACATCAGCCTGTCGAAACTCTGATAAAAGATCCCTGCAAATCTTTATTTCCTGCTCGAGATTCTTAGGATAGAGCCTCAGTTTTAATTCAAATAACCTAATAGAGAAGTTATCTGATTAAAACAGTCATGTCTACATAATCTTTAGGAAAATAAATATTCCTAATAATTCAACAAGTTTATTTTGAATTAATTCAATATTGATCAAACCAATAAATAGACATGAATTATCTGATCCTGATTATACAATAAGTTTATCTTGAATTAATTTTATCACAAAATTAATTCAACTGATAAACAAACATGAATTATCTGATTTTATCGAATTTTAGCCAATCTGATAAATTTGACATAAGTCACAAATTATTGAAAAAGCACACCGTATCATTATAGGATTTTTGTGAGCTAGCAAAGGGGAACAAATGGACCTATATAGTTCAAGCTACTGATAATTATGAAACCTAATATCCTAGATATATATTTCGTAATTATCAACCCCAATGCTACTCCACTAAAAGCTTAGAGCTGCACTCTCAACTATATAGACTTACAAAGCTCGTGTAGCTAAGTCTCCATGACATATCATAATGTATCGTATCCCCGTAGGATCCATAATCGGCTTAAGGACAAGTTCTATCTTACCTTCTCGATTATTTTTATCTTACATTCTATTATCTCACCATTGGAAAACTTACCATCCAAAGATAGTGTACCATTTGGTTACACTTACGTATTCAAATGGTTGAGAGCTCCAATTTTTAAATTACAGGATAATGCATATAAGCAGATATTACTACTCCTAAAGAAGAGTTATGGATTCCATATCTATGAATAACAGGTCCGTGTTATCAAGAGCCATGCCTCCAATGTATCGGCATGCATACCACGATTAAAAATGTGGATGTCACCCTTTGGTATATCAAAATACATAAGTCAAGACAACAGGCCCATTATTTATTTCAAAATTAAGATACAATACAAATGATTGTCTAAAGTGAATCGATAAGTTGAGATAGAATTATTAATCCAAATCAATTTACTTTATGTCCCGGTTTGACACATTGTCACCTATGACAATATGCCAATGTTTCTATTAGTGGTGTCCACCTCGGATGGTCAAGAAAAACCATCTGCCATTAGAGATATAGACAACATAAAAATCTTTGCATGAATAAAGCGCCTAACTTTATTCCCTCGATTGTAAATCTTATGATTTAGACCGTCATCTTAAGAATCGTGTCTTCCTCATAATATGTCCATCATACACCCAATTGTTAAAGGCTTAGACCGACAGTCCTAGACTATTATCTGCTTAACATACATTTAACAAATATGAATGTAAAGAGGACAATATTTGGTATATAAATAATAAATAAATTCTTTATTGATAAAAATGTCTCCCAAAACATATCACATTTTTACTCCTTAGGGCATACACATCTAACAATCTCCCACTTGCATTAAGTGAGTAAATATGACAAATCTTGTAGCCCCATAGCTTCCACATGCCTCTAGAAGACTCTCCCAGTAAGTTTCTTCGTGAAGAGATTAGCTAAATTGTCCTCTGATGTGATTTTGCACACCATGATATGCCCGCCCTTGAAAAAGTCCTTTATCACATGATAATTCCAATCAATATGCTTATTCTTCTTGTGAAATCTTGATTCCTTGGCATTAGTTACCGCCGTATTGTTATCACAGTGTAGTGATACCACCTTATGTATACCTGAAACTACCTCTAGATCCCCAAGGAACTTGCAAAGCCACACTACTTCATTTGAAGCATCACTAGTTGCCGCATGCTCGGCCTCCATTATTGAATCCGAAGTGTAATCTTGCTTCACACTTCTCCAACTGACAGCACCATCACCTAGAGTAAATACAAAACCTGAAGTTGATCTCCTCAAATTTAGACAAGATTGCAAATCCGAGTCAGTATATCCTAGAGGAGTTAAGTCCTCACTTGAATACACAAGCATATAACCTCAAGTCCTTCTCAGGTACTTGAAAATATGCTTTACTACAACCTAGTGGTTCAGTCCTAGATCCACCTAAAATTGACTTACAATCCCGAACTCATAACAAATATCCAATCGTATGCAAAGCATGGCATATATGAGACTACCTATTGCCAGAGTATAAGGCACCTTCTTTATGTATTCTCTTTCTGCCTTGGGCTTTGGAGAGTCTTTCTTAGAAAGAGTAATTCCAGACCTAGATGGTTGCTCACCTTTCTTAGAATCCTGCATTGCAAACCTCCTAAGAATCTTATCTATGTAGCCTACTTGGGACAAAGTTATCATTCTGTTCTTCCTATCCCAAAATATCTAGCTACCAAGAACAAAATTAGCCTCATCTAAGTCCTTCATATCAAACTACTTGGTCAACCATAATTTCATTGATGACAACGCCCCAACGTCATTGCCAATTAACAGAACGTCATTTTCATAGAGTAGTAGAAAAATAACCTTCTTATCCTTAATGTGCTTGTAAACACATGGCTCATTTATATTTTGTGAGAACCCATAAGTCTTGATTATCTAATCAAATCTTATGTTCCAAGAACGGGAAGCTTGCCTAAGTCCATATATTGACTTTACCAGCTTACAAACCTTACCCTCTTGACCCTTAGCCTTGAACTCGTCTGGTTGTTCCATATAAATGGACTCATCAAGATAGCCATATAGAAAAGCTGTCTTGACACCATCTGCCAAATCTCATAATTGAGAGCAGCAGCTATGGATAAGAGAATCAAGATGGACTTAAGCATGGCTACAGGCGAAACGTTTCCTCACAATCAATTCTTTCCTTTTGTGTGTATCCCTTAGCTACCAGTCTAGCCTTAAACATTTTGACCTTTCCATCCACTTATCTTTTCCTCTTATAGATCCATTTGCACCCTATAGGTTTTACACTTTTTGGAAGATCTACAAGCTCCCAAACCCTATTAGTCACCATAGACTTCATCTTTGTGTTCATGGCTTCTATCTAGAGTTTTGACTCAACATCCTCCATAGCCTCTCTGTAATTATAAAGATCTCTGTCATGTTCATCCGGTTAAGCAAAGAAAGCCTCACCATTGAACATATACCTTTTGGGTTGACGCTCGATCCTCCTATTACGCCGAAGCACCTTAGGTTGTTGTCCAGGTTTGTTTGGTTTTTCCACACTGATTAGAGTGCTTTCTATTGGAACCCTCAGAGCGATTAGATCACTCCTTATCTCCTCAAGCACCACTGTGCTTCGAGGCTTAAAGTTGTCTATGTACCTTTCTTTAAGGAAAGTTGCATGAGTTGAAACCACGACTTTATTCTCCTTTGGGTTATAAAAATAACCCCCTTTAGTCCCTTTTGGATGTCCAACAAACATGTAAACTTCCGAACGTGCTTCCAACTTATTCGCATTCTTAAACAGGACATGAGCCAGACATCCCTATATGCAATTAAGGATGTCTTCTTGCCCGTCCACAACTTGTGAGGAGTTTTAGAGGCCGATTTTGAAGGCACATTGTTCAAAAGATAACATGCGGTTCGTAGTGCATATCCCCAAAAGGATAAAGGTAATGATGAATAACTCATCATGGACCTAACCATGTCCAACAAAGTCCTATTTTTTCTGCTACAGAGTGCCAGGAGCTGTCAAATGGGATAAAATCCCATTCTCTAGTAAGTGTCCAAAGAACTCATTAGAAAGGAATTTTCCACCTCGATCAGATTGAAGTGCCTTTATGGGTCTACCCAATTGCTTTTTCACTTCAACCCGAAACTCCCTGAACTTGTCAAAAGTTTTGTTTTTGTGGTGCATTAGGTACACATACCCTTGCCTTGAGTATTTGTCAATAAAAGTGACGAAGTGCTCATACCCTCCTCATGCTCAGATGTTAATTGGTCCACAAACATCACTATGCACAAGTTCTAGAACCCCTTTGGCCCTATTGCCCTTAGATCCGAATGGTCTTTTAGTCATTTTACCCTCTAAACAAGATTCATATTGAGGTATAGATTTCACCTTTAAGTGACTTAAAGGTCCATCCCTTACCAACCTTTGAATCGTATTCAAGTTAATATGACCAAGGCATAAATGCCAAAGATAAGTCTCATTAGAGTGAAAAGTTTTAAGTTTATTAGAATCATTATCATTTATCTCAGCATTAAGCAGTAAGTCCATCTTAGGTTTGATAAAATATAGATTATTTTGCATCTATCCAGATCAGATAAAAGATTTATTTTTACAAATCACCACTATATTTTTAAAAGAAACCAAATAGGAGTCTTTAAATAAATAAGCTACAGAAATTAAGTTCCTCTTAAATTTAGGAACATAAAAACAATCTCACAAAATTAAATTCTTATAATTATCAAAATATAGATGGACATCTCCCACTGCTTTAGCTAAGACCAAGGATCCATCATCTATCCGAAGCATGAAGTCTTCATGAAGCAGACTTCTTGTTTCTTTGAACCCCTATAGAGAAACATGAACATGATTAATTGCACCAGAATCTATGACCCAAATGTCATTAGATTCCTCAATCACATAAGTTTCTGAATGTATAAGATCACACCTACCTCCTCGGGAAAGGAAGTCCTTGTAATTCTTCTGGATGTGCCCCATCTTCCTGTAGAAGAAGCACTTAAGGTTCTTTGGGTTCTTCTTCTTCTTTTTCTTACTCTTACTGTTAGCAGGAATAGAAGACATCCCATTCTTGGCCTGTTGTTTCTTTCTTTTCCAAGGGTTGGAACCAGAAGCAGCCGCCAAATTGGCCTCACCACTCGTAGGAGATTCCCTGATTAGCAATTCGAACTCCTATAACTATTTCATCAACTCTATTAAGGTCATATCCCATATATTGTCAAATTTAAGGTAACTCTAAATGGAATAAATTCCTTTGATAGAGTCTCAAAGACCATAGTTATCTAAGTTTCAACATCAATGTCAGCTCCATTGGTTTATGCCTTAGCAAGGTAACCATGACCAACATCATGTGCTCCTTTGTAGATGTCTCTAGTTTTTGTTTACAGTTAAGAAATTTTTGAAGCACCCCTTGTCGCTTAGTTAAGGCCTAGCCTTCAAACATGTCTCCTAGATTATCCAATATCTGCTTAGCAGTCTCATAATTCTTTTGTTGAGCCTACAGCATGTTGTTCATGCTAACCATAACATAGCGGCGAGCCAGATCATTGGCATTTTTCCAATGATCATATGCTAGGATTTGATTGTTGGTGGCATTTCCCATAGGCTCAAGAGGACAAGGGGTTGTTAGCACAAATTTCAGTTTCTCAAAGGAGATGATGATATTTAGGTTTTGTTTCCAGTCATTATAATTCTCTTTGATTAATTGGTTTTTGTCAAGTATTGATGATCATGCGTTCTTAGACATTTTAAATCTACAATAAAGAATCATATACCAAACATAAGCAAACATAACATAATAATTTAGTAAGATAACACAATCATGTAAAAACATACAAATGTGTTTATGTGTCAAAACCTTGAAAATATCACAACCTTACAATGATAATTCCCAACTCAAAATTCAACAAGCTCTTAGCCGAGTCATGCCAAATTCAATTAGGAACACTGATCCCCGCTTGATTAATATATGCCATCTAGGACCCGTATGATCTAGCATATATTAATAATCATTTTTTTGGCCATTAATTTTATTAACAGAGCTCCTAGGGGAGATTAATAATAAAATTATTATGAGTGTATAACGATCGTTTCAATATTTTATCTATGATTTATAATCACCACCTAGGGGGTGTGCAACCATAAATCATGCTAAAATACCTTATCCTCAAGGAGATCCAACCCAGTACATGATGAAGTCTCTTCCTAGGGGTTGGAACCACTGTGTGCTACCTATGGACCAACGATAGAGGTCTTAGGTCCTCTCTTCAAAAACTTTCTCCCAGTTGATCTTTTGAAATCAATGTTTTATTTTAAAAATATGCGTGAACGATTTTTAATTGAGCGACACTCCCTATTCTGTACGACATTTTATCAATATACATGCCATATCATATTAATGTAGACAAGTAAAGCAATCAAGCAAAGCTACAAGCAAAATAATAATAAGTTAGAAAGATTACAAGAGAAGAATCGAAACACATTATCGATTTTTCGTCCTTGAATCCTCAGATTGTATCCTTTTTCATGTAACTTCCATCTTCAAATTTTCAATCCCGCGTAGATCAAATACTCCATATTTCCAGTCATATCCAAATTTTAATGTTTCTTAGAATTGTCCTAAAAATAAAATTAAAAATGGATTGAAAACTGCACCTTTTTTGGAAAAAATTTCAGCTCTTTGCCGGCAAGCTGATCTATATGATCAGTTTATCAGTCATGACCCTTTAGCCTGTCAATCTTTTCAGGTTGGCCTATCGATCATGACAGTTTGGCTTTCCAAGTAGGAAAGTTTAGCTTGCCACTAGAGCCACTAGATTTCTACCCCGCGGATGGCTTGCCGAACCCTAGAGTCTAACTTGCCGCTCCTGCCACCATCGGCCTACCAAACTAGAGGGTTTGGTATGCCAACCGAGCAAAGATCACCTCTTTCTAGAAAATAAAATTTTGATGCAATTTATCAGTTTTATTTTCAACAATTCAAAAATATAAAATTAGAGACTCAGGAAATTCTTAGGAACGCCATCATCTATCTTCTAGATCTGTCTTTTCCGAATGATTATTTAATTACAAAATTCTTATAAATTTTAAATTAAATAATAATTCCTAAATGGAGTTGATAGTCCACATTCTAATTACATGAAAAACCTAGATACATATTTTAACCTCTAAGGAACCATAACCGGTTTTAATTAATTAATTAATTAATAATTAAATAATAATTTAATCAACCATAATTAATTAATAAATATTCACCATATAATCCATTACAACATAAAGGTATATAGAAACCCTAGAGTGCCAACTTTCTAAAAATTAAATTCAAGCATATGAGAGATCAAGATCACATAATGTATTCATATAGCATGATTACAAACTTGCAAATTTATGCAAAAATTATGGCTCTGATACCAATTGTTGAAAAAATAGTATGTAGCAAAATTTTAAAATTTTTGTAGATCAGAGTATTTTCTAAAACACAACTTTGACATATTATATGCATAAATTAACTAGATCTTACTAACCTTTGAATGTCGAAGAACTCCAGCAATGCGTGAAGAGAAGTCACATTCCAAAAGAGCCTCAACTAACTGGTTTTTTTTGCTACTCTCTCCACGATTGGAGTGAGTGTGGGCTCACATCATTTAGCTTTTCCGCTGGTGGCTTTCCTTCCAACCAATTAAGAAATACCCAAAGCTATAATTCGTAATTTGTAAATGATAGCTCTTTGGGGAGTTCCAAAGTCTCACTCTAGATTTCTGAATTGATCTAAATAATAATGAGACTCACTCCCCTTTTATAGAGGTTGGGCCCATGAGTCAGTCCTTATCCGATAAGGCCTCAAAATTTTGAATTAGAATCAATATCTGATAATATCTGCATGAAAATGTGTGATCTTTTTGTCGCCCAGTTGGTAGGCCAAACTGGTAGATTGAGCTACCAAACTTGCTCTTGCTGAGCCTCTTCAATCGATAGGCCAAACTTAAAGATCAGCCTACCGAACCTCCAAAAAAAGAACCTTGCGAATCTTTATTTCCTACCTAACATTCTTGGGATAGAGCCTTAATTTTAATTCAAATGACCCAAGAAAGAAGTTATTTGATTTAAACAGTCATATCTAGATAATCATTAGGAAAAAAAATATTCCTGATAATTCAACAAGTTTATTTTGAATTAATTCAAAATTAATCCAACCGATAAATAGAGATGAATTATCTAATTTCGATAATTCAACAAATTTATCTTGAATTAATTTTATCACAAAATTAATTCAACTAATAAACAAACATGAATAGTCTCATTTTATCAAATTTTAGCCAATTTGATAAATCTAACATAAGTCACCAATTATTGGAAAAGCACATCGTATCGTTACAAGATTTTTGTGAGCTAGCAAAGGGGACCAAATGGACCTGTATAGTTCACGCTCCCGATAATTATGAAACCCAATATCCTATATATACATTTCGTAATTATCAACTCCAACGCTACTTCACTAAAAGCTTAAAGCTACACTCTTGAACGATATAACATTACGAAGCCCGTGTAGCTAAGTGTCCATGATATATCATAATGTATCATATCCCTATAGGATTATCCATAATTGGCTAAAGGATAAGTTTTGTCTTACCTTCTCGATTATTTTTATCTTATGTTCTATTATCTCATCATAAAAAAACTTACCATCCCAAGATAGTATACCATTTGGTTACACCTATGTATCCAAATGGTTGAGTGCTCTAGCTTTTCAATTATAGGATAACACATATAAAATGATATCACTACTCCTAAAAAGGAGCTATGGATTACATAGTCATGAATAAAAAATTTACGCTATCAAGAGTCATGCTTCTAACGTACCGGCCTGCATACCACTATAAAATATGGACGTCACTCTTTGCTACGTCAAAAGACATAAGTCAAGATAACGGATCCACTATTCATCTCAGAATTAAGATACAATACAAATGATTGTCTAAAGTGAATCGATTTGCTAAGACAGAATTATTAATCCAAATCAATTCACTTTATACCCCGATCCAACACATCGTCACCTATGACATTGTGCCAATGTTTCTATTCGTAGAGTCTACCTCTGATGGCCAAAGCAAACTATCTCCCAATAGGGATATAGACAATATAACAATCTTTACATGAATAAAGTGCCCAACTTTATTTCCTCGATTGCAAATCTTATAATTAAGACCGTCACCTTAAGAATTGTGTCTTTCACATGATCTATCCATCAGATGCCCAATTCTTAAAGATTTAGACTGACAGTTTTAGACTTTTATTTGCTTAACATACATTCAACAATTATGAATGTAAAGAGGACAAGATTTGGTATATAAATAATAAATAAATTCTTCATTGATAAAAATGTCTCCAAAAACAAATCAAATTTTTACTCCTTAAAGCATACATGTCCAAGACTATTTTCTTGATTGAATTTGTCAAGACTCCCCTAGGAGCTTGTTGAATTTTGAGTTGGGAATTATCATTGTAAGGTTGTAATATTTTCAAGCTTTTGACACATAAACATATTTGTATGATTTACATGATTGTGTTATGTTACTAAACTATTATGATATGTTTGCTTATGTTTGGTATATGATTCTTTATTGTAGATTAAAAATGTCTAAAAACACTTTATCATCGATACTTGAGAAAAACCAATTAACTAGAGAGAATTATAATGATTGGAAGCAAAATCTAAACATCATTCTATGCTTTGAGAAACTGAAATTTGTATTAATGACACCTTGTCCTCTCGAGCCTATGGAAGATTCAACTAGTGAGCAAATCCAAATGTACAACCACTTGAAAGATGCTAATGATCAAGCCCACTGCTATGTTATGGCCAGCATAAACAACATGCTGCAGGCTCAACATGAGGATTACGAGACTGCTAGGTATAGCTTGGATAATCTGGAAGACATGTTTGGAGGCCAGGCCTTAACAAAGCGGCTGTTAGACATGTATGCCCTAAAGAGTAAGAATGCAATATGTTTAAAGAATTTATTTATTATTTATATACCAAATCTTGTCCTTTTTACATTCATATTTGTTAAATGTATGTTAAGCAAACAATAGTCTGAGACGGTCGGTCTAAACCTTTAAGAATTGGGCGTATGATGGACAGATTATGTGAAAGACATGATTCTTAAGGTGACAGTCTAAATCATAAAATCTGCAATCGAGAGAATAAAGTTGGGTGCTTTATTCACTCAAAGATTATTATGTTATCTATATCCTTAACGGGAGATGGTTTGTTTTGACCATCGAAGGTGGACTCCACGAATAGAAACATTGGCGTATTGTCATAGGTGACAATATGTTGGATTAAAACATAAAGTGAATTGATTTAGATTAATAATTCAATCTTGGCAAATCATTTCACTTTAGACTATCATATATATTGTATCTTAAACCTAAGATAAATAGTGGGCCTGTTGTCTTGACTTATGTCTTTTGATGTACCAAAGGGTGGCATCCATATTTTTAATAGTGGTATGTATGTCGGTATGTTGGAGGCATAACTCTTGATAGTGCAGACTTGTTATTCATAGATATGGAATCCATAACTCCTCTTTAGGGGTAGTGATATCCTCTTATATGCGTTATCTTGTAACTGAAAAAATGGAGTGCTCAACCATTTGGATACATATGTGTAACCGAATGGTATACTACCTTTGGATGGTAAGTTTTTTGATAATGAGATAATGGAACATGAGATAAAAATAATCGGGAAGGTAAGACAGAACTTGTCCTTAAGCCGATTATGGATAATCCTATGAGAATACGATACATCATGATATGTCATGGAGACTTAGCCATTTGGGCTTCGTAATTCTATATAGTTCGAGAGTGCAGCTCTAAGCTTTTAGTAAAGTAACGTTAGAGCTGATAATCATGAAATGTATATCTAGGATTTTTGGTTTCATAATTATTGGAAGCTTGAATTATATAGGTCTATTTGGTCTCCTTTGCTAGCTCATAAAAATCCTGTAACGATATGGCATATTTTTTCAATAATTGGTGACGTATGTCATATTTATCAGATTGACTGAAATTTGATAAAATCAGATAATTCATGTTTATTTATTAGTTGAATCAATTTTGTGATAAAATTAATTCAAGATAAACTTGTTGAATTATCAGGATCAGGTAATTCATATCTGTTTATCGGTTGGATTCATTTTGAATTAATTGAAGATAAACTTGTTGAATTATCAAGAATATTTATTTTTCTAGATATTATCTAGATATGAGTGTTTTAATCAAATAACTTCTCTATTGGGTTATTTGAATTAAAACTAAGGCTCTATCCCAAGAATCTTGGGTGGGAAATAAAGATTCATAAGGATCTTTTGTTGGAGGTTTGGTAGGCTAATCTTTAAGTTCGGCCTGCCGATTGAGGAGGTTCGACAAACCGATTTACCAGTTCGGCCTACCAACCATGTGATAAAAGGATTACATGTTTGCACGCAAATTTTATTAGATATTGATTATGATTTGATTCTGATTCAAATTTTTGAGACCTTATCTGATAAGGACTAACTCCTAGGCCTAACCAATATATAAAGGGAAGCGAGTCTCATTATTATTCAAATCAATTGAGAAATCTAGAGTGAGACTCTATCAGTGAGACATTACAACTCCCCAGAGAGATATCATTCACAAATCATGAAACATAGCTTTGGGTATTTCTCTACTGGTTGGAAGAAGAGTCACCTGGGAAAAGCTAAACGACATGAGCCCACACTCACTTTGATCATGGATAAAGAATAGCAAAGAAGGCCAATTGGTTGAGGTCCTTCTAGAACATTACTTCTATTCATTGATTATGGAAGCTTTTTAGTATTTACGAGGTTAGTAAGATCCAGTTAATTTATGCATACAGTGTGTCAAACTTGTATTTTGAAAAATACTCTGATACAAAAAATTTTAAAATTTTACTGCGTATTATTTTTTCAAAAATTGGTATCAGAGCCAAGGTTTTTACATAAATTTACAAGTTTGTAATTATGCTATATGAACAAATTATGTGATCTTTATCTCTCCTATGCTTAAATTTTATTTTTTAGAGAGTTAGTACTCTAGGGTTTTTATATATTTTTATGTTGTCACGGATTATATGATGAATGTTTATTAATTAATTATGGTTGATTAGATTATTATTTAATTATTAATTAATTAATTAATTTATACTGGTTATAGTTCTTTAGAGGTTAGAATGTGTATCTAGGTTTTTCATGTAATTAGATGGTGGATTATCATCTTCATCTAGGAATTATTATTTAATTTTAAATTTGTAAGAATTTTATAATTAAATAATCATTCGAAGAAGACGGATCTAGAAGGCAGATCTAGAAGATGGATGACAGTGTTTCCAAGTATTTCCTGAGTCTTTAATTTTATGTTTTTGAATTGTTGAAAATAAAATTGATTAATTGCATCAAAATTGTATTTTCTAGAAACGGTGATCTCTACTCGGTCGGCATGCCAAACCCTCTAGTTCAGGGGTTCAGTAGGCCGGTGGTCGTAGGATCGACAGTTTTAATTTTATTTTTGGGGCAATTTTGTGAAACATTAAAATTTAGATATGACTGAAAATATAGAGTATTCAATCTATGTAGGATTGAAGACTTGAAGATGGGCATTACATGAAGAAGGATACAACTTGATGATTCAAGGATGAAGAATCGATAATATGTTTTGATTATTCTCTTATAATAATTATTTTCGATTATCTTGGGTGGAACCATAATATTACGGTTATTTATTATTATTTTGCTTGTAGCTTTGCTTGTCTACATTATAATATGATTTGCTATGTATATTGATAACATGTCATATAGAATACATATTAAAATTGTTCATGCATGTTTTTAAAATAAAACCTTGATTTCAAAAGATTAAGTAGGAGAAGGTTTTCGAAGTAAGGACCTAAGGCCTCCATCATTGGTCCATAGGTAGCACATGGTGGTTTCGACTCTTAGGAAAGGACTTCATCGTGTACCGGGTTAGATCTCCGAGAGGATAAAGTATTTTAGCATGATTTATCCTTACACACCTCTAGGTAGTGATTATAAATCATAGATAAAATATTATAATGATGGTTATACACTGATGTTAATTTTATTATTAACCTCTCTTAGGAGCTCTGTTAATAAAATTAATGGCAAAAGAAATGATTATTAATATATACTAGATCATACGGGTCCTGGATGGCATATATTAATCAAGAGGGGATCCAAGTTTTTGATTGAATTTGGCATGACTCTCCTAGGAGCTTATTGAATTCTGAGTTAGGAATTATCATTTTAAGGCTGTGATATTTTCAAGTTTTTGACAAATAAGTACTTTTGCATTTTTTTACATGATTATGTTATCTTACTAAATTATTATACTATGTTTGCTTATGTTTGGTATATGATTCTTTATTATAGATTAAAAATGTCTAAAAATGCTTTATCATCGATACTTGACAAAAACCAATTAACCAGAGAGAATTATAATGATTGAAAATAGAACCTGGACATCGTGCTGTCCTTTGAGAAACTAAAATTTATGTTGACAACCCCTTGTCCTCCCGAGCCTACAAGAAATTCCACCAATGATTAAATCCAAGCATATGATTATTAGAAAGATGCTAAAGATCAGCCCTGCTGCTATGATATGACTAGCATGAACAGTATACTACAAGCTCAGCATGAGGATTATGAGACTGCTAAGCAGATCTTAGATAATCTAGAAGACATGTCTGGAGGTTAGGCCCTAACAAAGTGGCAAAGGGCGCTTCAGAAACTTCTTAACTGTAAACAAAAAACAGGGACAGCTGTAAAGGACCACATGATGTTAGTCATGGGTTACCTTGCTGAGGCATAAACCAATAGAGCCGATATCGATGCTGAAACTCAGATGACTATGGTCTTTGAGACCTTGTCTAAGGAGTTTATCCCATTTAGAACTACTTTTAATTTAAGCAATAGGCAGGATATGACCTTAATAGAATTAATGAAACAGTTACAAGATTCAAACTGATGATCAAGGAGTCTCCTGTTGGTAGTGAGGCCAACTTGGTGGCTGTTTCTGGTTCCAGCCCTAACCCTGGGAATGGAAAAAAGCAACGGGCCAAGAGTGAAAAGTCTTCTACTCTTGCTAACAACAAAAGCAAGAAGAAGAAGAAGAAGAACCCGAAGAAGCTTAAGTGCTTTTTCTGCAGGAATGTTGGGTACATCAAGAAGAATCACAAAGACTTCCTTTCCCAAGGAGGTAGGTGTGATCTTCTATATTTAGAAACTTGTTTGGTTGAGGAATCCAGTGACATTTGGGTCATAGATTCTAGTGCAACTAATCATGTTTGTGTTTCTCTGTAGAGATTCAAAGAAACAAGAAGTCTACTCCGTGAAGACTTCACTCTTTGGATGGGCGATCGATCCTTAGTCTTAGCTAAAGCAGTGGGAGATGTCCATCTTCATTTTGATAATTATAGGAATTTAATTTTGTGAGATTGTTTTTATGTTCCTAAATTTAAGAGGAATTTAATTTCTATAGGTTTTTTATTTAAAGACTCCTATTTGGTTTCTTTTAATAATAAAGTGGTGATTCATAAAAATAAATCTTTTATCTGTTCTAGATGGATGCAAAATAATCTATATTTTTTCAAACTTAAGATAGACTTACTGCTTAATGCTGAGATGATTGATAATTACTCTAAAAGATTTAAAACTTCTCACTCTAATAAGACTTATCTTTGGTATTTGCACCTTGGTTATATTAACTTGAATATGATTCAAAGGTTGGTAAGGGATGGACCTTTAAGTTACTTAAAGGTGGAATCTATACCTCAATGTGAATCCTATTTGGAGGGTAAAATGACCAAAAGACCATTCGGGGCTAAGGTCAATAGGCCCAAAAGGGTTCTAGAACTTGTGCATAGTGATGCTTGTGGACCGATGAACATTTGGGCATGAGGAGGGTATGAGTACTTTGTCACTTTTATTGGCGATTAATCAAGGTATGGGTATGTGTACCTGATGCACCACAAAAGCAAAACTTTTGACAAGTTTGAGGATTTTTGGACTGAAGTGGAAAAGCAATTAGGTAGACCCATAAAGGCACTTTGATCTAATCAAGGTAGAGAATACCTTTCTGAAGAGTTCTTAAGACACTTATTAGAGAAAAGGATTTTATCCCATTTGACTGCACCAAGCATTTCCTTGGGGATATGCATTACAAACCGTATGTTGGACATGGTTAGGTCCATGATGAGTTATTCATCATTACCTTTATCCCGTTGGGGATATGCATTATAAACCGCATGTTATCTTTTGAACAATGTGCCTTCAAAATCAGTCCTTAAATCTCCTCATGAGTTGTGGACAGGCAAGAAGACATCCTTAAATCATATTCGCATATGGGGATGTCCAGCTCATGTCCTGTTTAAGGATGTGAATAAGTTGGAAGCACGTTTAGAAGTTTATGAGTTTGTAAGATATCCAAAAGGGCCCCTTTTATAATCCAAAGGAAAATAAAGTTGTGATTTCAACTCATGCAACTTTCCTTCTAGAGAGTTACATGGACTTTAAGCCTCAAAGCAAAGTGGTGCTTGAGGAGTTAAGGAGTGATCCATTCACTCTAGGGGTTCTGATAGAAACCACTTCATTTGGTGTAGAAAAACTAAACGAACCTAAATAACAACCTAAAGGGCTTTGACGTAGTGGGAGGATCGAGCGTCAACCCGAGAGATATATGTTCAATGGTGAGGCCTTTTTGGCTAAACTGGATGAACATGATAGGGTTCCTTATACTACGTAGAGGCTATGGAGGATGTTGATTCGAAACTCTAGACTGAGGCCATGAACACAGAGATAAAGTCTATGGTGACTAATCAGGTCTAGGTGCTTGTGGATCTTCTCGAAAGCGTAAAACCTATAGGGTGTAAATGGATCTACAAGAGGAAAAGAGGAGTGTATGGAAAGGTCAAAACCTTCAAGGCTAGACTGGTAACTAGGGGATACATGCAAAAGAAAGTAATTGATTACGAGAAAACCTTTTTGCCTATAGCCATGCTTAAGTCCATCCGAATTCTCTTGTCCATAGCTACTGCTCTTAATTATGAGATTTGGCAGATGGATGTCAAGACAGATTTTCTAAATGGTTATCTTGATGAGGCCATTTATAAGGAACAACTAGTCAGGTTCAAGGCTAAGGTTCAAAAGGGTAAGGTTTGTAAGCTACTAAAGTCAATAAAAGGACTTAGGCAAGCTTCCTGTTTTTGGAACATAAGATTTGATCAGATGATCAAGACTTATAGGTTCTCACAAAATGTGGATGAATGAGCCATATGTTTACAAACACATTAAGGATGGGAACGTGATTTTTCTGCTACTCTATGTAAATGACATTTTGCTAATTGGCAATGACGTTGAGGCGTTGTCATCTGTCAAATTATGGTTGACCAAGCAGTTTGACATGAAGGACTTGGGTGAGGCCAAATTTGTTCTCAGTATCCAGATCTTTCGAGATAGGAAGAACAAAATGATAGCTTTGTCATAAGCCAGCTACATAGATAAAATTCTTAGGAGGAATACAATGCAAGATTCCAAGAAAGGTGGGCAACCATCTAGGTCTGGAATTACTCTTTTTAAGAAAGACTCTCCAAAGTCTAATGAAGAAAGAGAATACATGAAGAAGGTGCCTTACACTTTGGCAGTAGGTAGTCTCATGTATGTTATGCTTTGCACATGACCGGATATTTGTTATACAGTCAGGATTGTAAGTCGATTTCAGGCGGATCCAAGACTAAACCACTAGGTTGCAGTAAAGCATATTTTCAAGTACCTGAGAAGGACTCGAGCATATATACTTGTATATTTAAATGAGGACCTAACTCCTCTAGGATATACTGACTTAGATTTGCAATCCTATTTGGATTCAAGGAGATCGACTTTGGGTTTTGTGTTTACTCTAGGTGACAGTGCTATCAGTTGGAGAAGTGTAAAGCAAGATTCCACTTTGAATTCAACAATAGAGGCTAAGCATATGGCAGCTAGTGATGCTCTGAAATAAGCAGTATGGCTCTACAAGTTTCTTGGGGCTCTAGAGGTAGTTTCGGGTATGCATAAGGTGGTATCACTGTACAGTGGTACCAGTATGGTGGTAACTAATGCTACGGAACCAAGATTTTAGAAGAAAAGTAAGCATATTGATTTGGATTAATAATTCTGTCTCGACAAATCTATTCATTTTAGGCAACCATTTGTATTGTATCTTAATCCTAAGATAAATAGAGGACCCGTTGTCTTAACTTATGTCTTTTGATATACCAAAGGGTGACATCCACATTTTTAATAGTGGTATGCATGCTAGTAAGTTAGAGGCATGACTCTTGATAGCGCAGACCTACTATTTATAGATATGGAATCCGTTGCTCCTCTTTAGGAGTAGTGATATCCTCTTATATGTTTTATCCTGTAATTGAAAAACTGGAACGCTTAACCATTTGGATTCATAGGTGTAACCAAATGGTATACCATCTTTAGATGATAAGTTTTTCGATGGTGAGATAATAGAACGTAAGATAAAAATAATCGGGAATGTAAGACAGAACTTATCCTTATACCAATTATAGATAATCCTATAGGGAAACGATACATTATGATATGTTATGGAGACTTAGCTGTACAAGCTTCGAATTTTATATAGTTGAGAGTGTAGCTCTAAGCTTTTAGTGGAATAGCGTTGGGGTTGATAATTACAAAATATATATCTAGGATATTGGGTTTTATAATTATCGGGAGCTTGAACTATATAGGTCCATTTGGTCCCCTTTGCTAGCTTACAAAAATCTTATAACGATACAGTGTGCTTTTTCAATAATTGGTGACTTATGTCAGATTTATTAGACTGGATGAAATGTGGTAAAATCAAATAATTCATGTTTGTTTATTAGTTGAATTAATTTTGTGATAAAATTAATTCAAGATAAACTTATTATATTGTCGGGATCAAATAATTCATGTCTGTTTATCGGTTGGATTAATGTTGAATTAATTCAAAATAAATTTGTTGAATTATCAGGAATATTTATTTTTCTAGAGATTATCTAAATATGACTATTTTAATCAGATAACTTCTCTATTGGATTATTTGAAATAAAACTGAAGCTGTATCCCTAGAATCTCAAGTGGGAAATAAAGATTCATAAGGATCTTTTTATCAGAGGTTCAGCAAGCCGATCTTTAAGTTTGGCCTACCCATTGAGGAGGTTTGGCAAGTCGATCTGCCAGTTTGGCCTGTCGAACGAGCGATAAAAGTATCACGTATTTTTATATGGATATTATTAGATATTGATTCTAATTTGAATTTGTGAGGCCTTATTTGATAAAAACTGACTCCTGGACCCAACTTCCATAAAAGGGGATTGAGTCTCATTATTATTTAGATCCATTGAGAAATGTAGAGTGAGACTCTAAAACTTCCTGGAGAGTTATCATTCATAGATTACGAATTACAGCTTCGAGTATTTCTTAATTGGTTGGAAAGAGAGCCACCTGGGGAAAAGCTGAACGACGTGAGTCCACACTTACTCTTATCGTGGATAGAGAATAGCAAAGAAGACTAGTTGGTTGAGGCACTTCTGGAACGTGACTTCTCTTCATGGATTATGGGAGTTCTTTAGCATTCAAAGGTTAGTGAGATTTGGTTAATTTTTGCAAATAGCGTGTCAAACTTATGTTTTAGAAAATACTCTGGTATAAAAAAATTTTAAAATTTTACTACGTACTATTTTTCCAACAGCGGTAAGGGACCCTTTGGAAACTCTTGAATTGTAAGCAAAGACCAGGGATGTCTATAAAGGAGTATAAGATGTTAGTCATGGGTTACCTTGTTGAGGCTTAGACCAATGAAGCTAACACCGATGCTAAAACTCTAATGACTATGGTCTTTGAGACTCTGTCTAAGGAATTCATTCCATTTAGAGCTACATTTAATTTGAGCAATAGGCGGGATATGACCTTGACAAAGTTGATGAAACAGTTACAAGAGTTCAAGCTGCTAATCAGGGAGCCTCCTGCTGGTGGCGAGGCCAACTTGGTGGCTATTTCTAGTTCCAATCCCAACCCTAGGAATGGAAAAAAGCAACGGACCAAGAATGGAAAGTCTTTTGCTCCTGCTAACAACAAGAGCAAAAAGAAGAAGAAAAAGAAGAACCTGAAGAAGCTTAAGTGCTTCTTTTGTGCGAAGGTCGGGCACATCAAGAAAAATTGCAAGGACTTCCTTTCCCAAGGAGGTATGTGTGATCTTCTGTATTGAGAAACTTATTTAGTTGAGGAATCCAATAACATTTGGGTCATAGATTCTGGTGCAACTAAAAATGTTTGTGTTTCTTTGTAGGGATTCAAATAAACAACAAGTCTACTTCGTGAAGACTTTACGCTTTGAATGGGCAATGGATCCTTGGTCTTAGCTGAAGTAGTGGGAGACGTCCACCTTCATTTTGATAATTATAGGATTTTAATTTTATGAGATTGTTTTCATGTTCCTAAATTTAGGAGGAATTTAATTTCTACAATTTGTTTATTTAAAGACTCCTATTTGGTTTCTTTTAATAATAAAGAGGTGATTCGTAGAAACAAATCTATTTGGTTTCTTTTAACTCTAAAAGATTTAAAAATTCTCACTCTAATAAGACTTATCTTTGGCATTTGTGACTTGGTGATATTAACCTGAATAGGATTTAAAGGTTGGTAAGGGATGGACGTTTAAGTCACTTAAAGGTGAAATCTATGCTACAATGTGAATCTTATTTAGAGGGTGAAGTGACCAAAAAACCATTTGGGTCTATGAGCAATAGGGCCAAAGGGGTTCTAGAACTTGCACATAGTGATGTTTATAGACCGATGAACATTTGGACACGAGGAGGGTATGAGTATTTTGTCATTTTTTAACAATTACTCAAGGTATGGGTATGTGTACTTGATGTACCACAAAAGCAAAACTTTTGACAAGTTTAGAGAGTTTCAGGTTGAACTGGAAAAGCAATTAGATAGACCCACAAAGGCACTTATTAGAAATTGGGATTTTATCCCATTTGAGTTTTGGGTTCATCCGATCAAGGTAGTGAATACCTTTCTGATGAGTTCTTGGGACACTTATTAGAAATTGGGATTTTATCCCATTTGACTACATTGGACACTTTGCAACAGAATGGCATAGCGGTGAGAAGAAATTGGACTTTATTGGACATGATCAGGTCCATGATGAGTTATTCATCATTGTCTTTGTCCTTTTGGTAGTATGCACTATAAACAGCATATTATCTTTTGAACAATGTGCCTTAAAAATCGATTCCTAAAACCCCTCACGAGTTGTGGATGGGGAAAAGGACTTCCTTAAACCGTATTCGCATATGGGGATGTTCGGCTCATGTCCTATTTAGGGATGCGAATAAGTTGGAAGTACGTTCAGAAGTTTCTGTGTTTGTAGGATATCCAAAAGGCACTAAAGAGGGTTATTTCTATAACCCAAAGGAAAGTAAAGTGGTGGTTTCAACTAATGCAACTTTCCTTAAGGAAAGTTGCATGGAAGACTTTAAGCCTCGATGTAAAGTGGTGCTTGAGGAGTTGAGGAGTGATTCGATCACTCTAGGGGTTTCAAATAAAACAATTCCATTCGATGTAGAAAAACCAAACAAACACGAACAACAACCTATGGGGCTTTGTCGTAGTGGGAGGATCGGGCATTAACCCAAGAGGTATATGTTCAATGGTGAGGCCTTTTTGGTTGAACTGAACGAACATGACTGGGATCCTTGCACTTACACAAAGACTATGGAGTATGTTGATTTGAAACTCTAGACAGAGGTCATGAACACAGAGATAAAGTCTATGGAGACTAATTGAGTTTAGGAACTTGTGGAACTTCCAGATAAAACCCTTGGAGTGTAAGTGGATCTACAAGAGGCAAAGAAGAGTGGATGGAAAGGACGAAACCTTTATGGCTAGATTGGTAGCTAAAGGATACACGCAAAAGGAAGGAATTGATTATGAGGAAACCTTTTTGCTTGTGGCCATGCTTAAGTCTATCCAGATTCTCTTGTCCATAGCTGCCACACTCAATTACAAGATTTGGCAGATGGATGTCAAGACAGCCATTCTAAATGGCTATCTCGATGAGTCCATCTATATAGAACAACCAGACGGGTTCAAGGCCAAGGGTCAAGAGGGTAAGGTTTGTTAGCTGCTAAAGTCAATAAATGGACTTAAGCAAGATTCCTGTTCTTGAAACATAAGATTTGAACAAGTGATCAAAACTTATGGGTTTGCATAAAATGTGGACGAATCATGTGTGTACAAACACATAAAGGATGGGAAGGTGGTTTTGTATTGTTCTATGTAGATGACATTCTGCTAATCGACAATGATATTGGGGTGTTGTCATCGGTCAAATTATGGTTGACCAAGCAGTTTGACATGAAAGACTTAGGAGAAGCTAATTTTGTTCTCAGTATCTAGATTTTTCAAGATAGGAAGAACCAATTGACAGCTTTATCCCAATCAGGCTACATAAATAAAATTCTCAAAAGGTATGCAATTCCAGATACCAAGAAAGGTGGGCAATCATCTAGGTCTGGAATAACTCTTTCTAAAAAAGACTCATCAAAGTCTGATAAAGAAAGAGAATACATGAAGATAGTGCCTTATGCTTCGGCAGTGGGTTGTCTCTGTATGCCATGCTTTGTACATGATCAGATTTCAGTTATACGGTTAGGATAGTAAGTCGATTTCTGTCGGATCCAAGATCGAACCACTAGGTTGCAATCAAGCATATTTTCAAGTACCTGAGAAGGACTCGAGGGTATATGCTTGTGCATTCGGGTGTGGATTTAACACCTCTAGGATACACGAACTTGGATTTCCATTCTTGTTTGGATTCGAGAAGTCGACTACTAGTTTTGTGCTTACTCTAGGCAACAGGGCCATTGTTTGGAGAAGTGTCAAGCAAGATTACACTTCAGATTCAACAATAAAGGCTGAGTATGTGGCAGCTAGTGATGCTTCGAAAGAAGCAGTGTGGCTCCGCAAGTTCCTTAGGGATCTTGAGGTAGTTCTTGGAATGGATATGGCGGTATCACTATATTGTGATAACAGTGCAGCGATAGCCACTGTTAAAGAACTAACATTTCATAAGAAGAATAAGCATACTGATCGAAAGTATCATATGATAAAGGACTTCGTAAAGGAAGTGCATGTCACTATATGACAATTTAGCTGATCCATTCACAAAGACACTAGCTGCGAGAGTTTTTAAGAGGCATGTGGAAGATATAGGGTTGCCAGATTTGTCATATTTACTCACTTAGTGCAAGTGGGAGATTGTTAGACATGTATGCCCTAAGAAGAAAAAATGTAATATGTTTTTGGAGACATTTTTATCAATAGAGAGTTTATTTATTATTCATATATGAAATTGTTGTCCTTATTGTTGTCATATTTGCTAAATGTATGATAAGCAAACAAAAGTTTGAGACTGTCAGTCTAAGCCTTTAGAATCTAACATATGATGGACAGATTATGATGATTTTAAAGGTAACAATTTAAATTATAAGATCCATAATCGAAGGAATAAAGTTGGGTGCTTTATTCATGTAAAGATTATTATGTTGTCTATATCCCTAACGGGAGATGGTTTATCTTAGCCATTAGATGTGGACTCCATGAATAGAAATATTGGTGCATTGTCATAGGTGACGATGTATTGGATCGAGACATAAAGTGTAAATGATTTGGATTAATAATTTTGTCTCAGCAAATTAATTCACTTTAGACAATCATATATGTTGTATCTTAATTTTGAGATGAATAGTGGGCCCATTATCTTGACTTATGTCTTTTGATGTACCAAAGGTTGACATCCATATTTTATGATGGTACGTATATTGGTACGTTAGAGGCATGACTCTTGATAGTCTAGACTTGTTATTCATATATATGGAATCTATAGCTCCTCTTTAGGAGTCATTGATATCCTCTTATATGCATTATCCTATAATTGAAAAACTTGAACACTCAACCATTTGGATACATAGGTGTAACCGAATGGTATATTGTCTTTGGATGGTAAGTTTTTTGACGGTAAGATAATGGAATGTAAGAGAAATATAATCGGGAAGGTAAGACAGAATATATCCTTAAGTCGATTATGGATAATCCTATAGCAGTACGATAGATTATGATATTTTATGGATACTTAGCTATTCGGGCTTTGTAATTATATATAGTTCGAGAGTGCTGCTCTAAGCTTTTAGTAGAGTAGCGTATGATAATTATAAAGTGTATATTTGGGATTTTGGTTTTATGATTATCGGGAGCTTAAACTATATAGGTCTATAACATCACCTTTGCTAGCTAATAATAAATCCTGTAACGATACGGCATGGTTTTTCAATAAATTGGTGACTTATGTCAAATTATTAGATTGGCTAAAATTTGAGTTAAATGGATTTAATAATTCATGTTAATTTATTAGTTGAATTAATTTTGTAATTAATTCGAGGTAAACATGTTCGTTTATCGGTTGAATTAATTTGGTAAATGAATTCAAGATAAATATAATGAATTATGGTGGATAATATCTTATTTCTATGGGGTTAACTATATATGACTATTTTAATAAGATAACTTTCTATTGGGTTATTTGAATCAAAATTGAGACTCTATGAAAGATACCTAGAACTAAGAAGATAGGAATTATGTAATTGGTTGAGCACTCTATTCTATGAGTCTTTGAAACTCCCTCGAAAAGCTATCGTTCATAAATCATGAACCTTAGTTCTGGGTATTTCTCAATTGGTTGGAGGGAGAGTCACTGGATAAGAGCTGTACAACGTGCGCCTGCACATACTTTGATCATGGATAGAGAATAACAAAGAAGACCAGTTGATTGAGGCTCTCTTGAAACCTTCTTCTCTTCATCAATTGCAAGAGCTCTTCAACAAAAAAGGTTAATAAGATTTGCTTAATTTATGCATATAGCATGTCAAACTTGTGTTTTAAAAAATACTTCGGTGTAAAAATTTTTAAATTTCTGCTACGTTATATTTTTCCAATAGTAAGTTCATATAGGATAAGAAAGATAATACAAAGTTCATAAATGAAGTTCATAATCAAGCTTAAACGGAATCATCTATTATGATATTGCTTGCATTCCTTTTAAGAAATGATTTTATGAGAATTGTTTTATGAAAAACGGTTTATGTGAAATGTTTTACGAGAAAGACTTATAAACAATGTTTTATGAAAGAAGTTTTACCATAAGGGTTTTTAAGAGAAAAGTTTTATGATGAATGTTTAAATGTTTTGTGAGATTATGCTTAAACTAATTGAGTGAAAGCTGATTACAAGTTCCTTCACGCTGTAGATAGTCCTATAGGAGACCAATATGACTCTTTGAAGAGCTTGATATCGTGGTGAGACAAAAGTGAAGGTTAAGTATGGAAACCATAACAGTTATTTTTCGCTGCTTAAAGCAAAAGTTTTCACTATTTTAAAAAGTTTTACAAAAGTAAATGTTACTCAATGAATTTTAAGAAATATTTTGTATGATTGTAAAGAATGTTATACAAAAAGTATTTTAAAAAGATATGCTTTTATGAATTGTTTTGACTGATTACAAAGTTTATTTTGTATTCTGTTTTAGTTTATGTAGCAATGGATGTTACAACAGTTTTAAGTATGTTAAAGGAAAAAAGTTTACTTACTATTTCTTACTAGTAAGTAAGAATAAGTTTGATAAATGATGTTTAAGAAAGCTATGCAACGGCCAAAAAGCCAGGTCATTACAGTTGGTATTAAAGCAATATCTTGTCATCTTATTTTGCATTGTCATATGTCTGCTTCACCATATGCTCAAGTAAGTGATGTAATTTAAGTTAGCAGCGTAGTTACTATTTCATGGACATATATTAATGCACTGAGTTGTAGTCCTTGATGTTGACACTCCTAGATGAACAACGAGGAAACAAAGGTGCAAGGGCAAGCATTATTTTATATAATATAGTATTTCAATGAATCGACAAAAGTCATCATCTATCATGGGAGTCGAGATAACGATGGTAAAATTCTATCAATGTGGGTCAACAATTGACTTAAACACTTAAAATCAAGAAGATATGCTCTCAACTAGTTATGACGTTTTGAGCATGATGGTGTTCCCTATGGAGCCAAATTTATTTTGTTACAAGTTCTTTTGGTTTGATTATATGCAGAAAAGCAGATTAAGATAATGAAAAATGAAGTCCAAAATGAGATCATCGATGAATTCATCATCACATTTGTGATTATCATGGAGTGGAATGCCTAAGAGCAATTAAATGCTAGTTTATTAACCAAGTTATTTTTGAAGTTTGAGCATTCGATAGCCGAGTTGAGGCATGCTAAGGAGCTCGCAAAGGCCTAGATAGGGATGATGATCATGATGATGGTATCAAATCTGTTAGCAAAAGCCTCATGGGTTGGAGAGTGAAGGCTAAGATTATTATGCCATGAGAGAATTAAGGAAGAGTGCCATTTTAGAGCTAAAATAGGACCAGAAAATCAATTTTTGTGGTTGGATGGACTTGATTTTCCTATAATCATTGTATGATTTGGGTGATTATGAATTGATTGGTCCAAATCATCCCACTTCTTGCCTATTAAGCTTAATAATTTTGTTGCTTAGAACAACTATTCAAGCTATATGTTGCTTAGATAAGCATATATAATGGGAATCCAATGAGCATCATTTCTAAATGTGATGGTCATTTCAAGTCCAAATTTGGAAAAATGTATATAAAGAATGAACATGAACCTTATTTATAAGAATAGCACTTGAAAGATGGAATGCTAAATCCTTAAATGGATGGAAACTGCACTAAAATACTGAAAGATTAGAGTTGTATAGCAAAAGTGTAGTGTTACAATTAAAAGAAATATGTTTAACAATCATGTTGATTTCTAAAGTTCTAGGTTGGGGACTTAGTTCTTGTTAAGATTACCAATGAATGAGACAACTTGATTTGTTCAAAAAATAAAGGATGATATGAAATAAGGACATACCTCTTATCAGGATTTTATAGTGGAACGACAAAGTAAAAGTAGCATCATGAAAGTAAGAAGAAGATATGAAAAACTATTCAAAATAGTTCTAATTTTTCAAGGATGAAATTTTTTTAAGGAGGGTAGACTATGATACCTAATAAATTCTCATGTTCATTATACGTATAACATTTAATGTTTAAGATAAGTAAAATATGTGTCACGGGAATTATTTTTTGAATCATGTTTTTTTCATATTTTTATGACAAATTCCATAAGAGTAAAAATAGGATTTTTAAGGTTAAAAGTCATGTCATAGTCTTAAATAAAGTACGAATGAAATGAAGATGAAAATTAGTCAATGAGCAAGGAAAAATAAGCTAGAAAACTTAATTGTTGTAGAATATGCTGCAACAAATTTTGAAACGGAAATATAGTTTAAGAAAAATGCTATATAGAAATATAGAAATTATACAATATAAAAAATCAAGTATTATAAAAATTTTGCAATATTAGAATAATGCAATATTAGAATAATGCAATATTAGGATTATATTATAAAAAGTTAAGTAGTATAGAAATTAAACTGCATAAAGTTAAGCAGTATAACGATTATACTATGTGGAGGTTACGGATCAGTATGGAAGATTATGGGACCTTATAAACTATATAGGAAAAAATACTAGGAATATAGGAAATACATAGATAGTACAGAAAAATATAGTGTTGTATAAATTTAAAGTGTTTCAAAAGGTTTGTGGGGCCCACCATGGGACACCCAAAAGGTGGAAAATTTACCCCGTCTCACCTTATGGTAGGTCCAGTTCTTCAGGTAGTGGGGTAAGTTATTTTTATTTCAAATTAGCACCTAAACTAAGTCATTTTACAACCAAAGCCTTAAATGATAAGCTTAACCAAAAGTTATCATTTTTTTTTTTTTTTTGCATCTATCATGAAGAAAACACACCATTTGCCCCTTAAGAAAACTTGCCACCTTCCTCCATGCCTCCCTCAATATTTTGCTAAAACACAACCTCAAATCCACTTTTGAAACAAGTTCAAGTGTTATGGACCAAGGAAAAGCAATTTTTAAGGAGCATTGGCATGTTTTTAAGCCTCAAAGAGGAAGGTCAAAAAGCTTCGAAAAGCTTGGATAAATCCTAAATCCTAGCCTTCATTTAGTATATGAATATCAAGTGTTAATATCTAATTGATGATATGCATGGACTGTGGCATGTAAAGAGACTTTATGGCATGACTATATTATGGTTATGTGAATGATGATGATAGATATATAGTTAAGAAAAGGGGGGTTTAATGTTCAAATGACAAAGTGTGTTAAACTTTGTGAAACACCAAGTTTTAGCATTTTAGGTGTTTGATAAAATGATTTTGGATCATGACAAGAAAAGAAAATGCTATGGCATGTTTAGTTTGGGTGTTACATTGAAGATGATGAGATTTAAGGATTAAAAAATAAAGGTCTAAAGCAAAAACAATAATTTTTTTTTAAATTTTGCCAAAAATGCAAAGTTTAACTAATTTTCAAAAAATGAGTTTTTGATTAAGTTAGAAGCCGAATTATTTTCTGAGTTCAACATAAGATTTATTGAAAATGTTGAGACGAACAATTTTTGCAAATATTTGGCTTAAATTCCTATTGGATTAAGCCAAAAAATATGGATTTTGGTTTTGCCCATAATGAAACTATGAAGGTGAATTATTTTTAGAAAAGTTAAAACATGAAAGTGGTAAATCTCATCAATTGGAAGGTTTGTAAAAATTCCACACAAATTTTGAGTTATGATTATTACAATATTTAAATCACAAAATTTTAAAATCAGGAAAATGCTTTGAAATTGTTCAAATATGACCAAGGAACTTTAGTAAGTATTAATGTTTGTAGGAAACTTGAGGTTGTGGCATAAGATGGGTATTTTTGGTTCTGAGGGCAAAAATGTCAAGATTTTTGTATTTTGACTCAAAATCGTAAAAGCATGTGGAACGGAAATGTTCACTAGGTAAAGATGGCTTTCAATACAGTTATAAATAGTAAGTAATCTTATTGTTTGAAAGCCTAAAAGAATTTGAGAATTTTATGAGAAAACACATAAAGAACCAAATCGTCAAGATTTTCGCATTACAAATCAAAACCGTAAAGTTTTACTAAAATAGATTTTTTGCGAAAAGAAAACCTATGCTTTGTTTTTGTCAATCTTATTGAGTAGCAAAGAAATGTAAGCTTTGTCAAATGGGTTCCAAAAATTTATTAAGACCTGTGAAGGGCCAAACAATAATTTTTTATAATAATGGCCAAAATATACAATGATACGTCCGATTTAAGAAAACGCCCTATAGTGGGAATTTTTTTGTAACTCGTAATTAATAGAATAGAAAAGTAAAATGAGAAGTTTAGTTAATCGTCATTTTTTTTAAAACTGGCAGAATAGAGTTCGAGCACTTTGCTTAAGCAAGATGCCCATAAACAAAAAATGTTTGATATTACGCTAAGTAATTAAACTATTAAATAAGACGTGAAATTTGACTAAGAAACGTTCAAGTTAAGTAATAAAGGGGCAGAAATTGATAAGTAATGAGACTAAGTGCAAAGAATGAACGTTTAATGTTTAAGTTATTATTATCGATTAAGTAGGTTAGTAATAAGAAAGATTAGCTAATAGTCATGTGTCATTTGAACATGACATAAAACCAACTAATAAAAGGAAAAAGATGAATTGGGAAAGTTAGAGTGCTACTCAGGTAAGTTTCAAACTTTGCCTATGGGATGCAGGAAGTGATTTTCAAATGTTAAACACACACATGCATATATATATATATATATATATATATTTAAAAAGTGTTTACATTTGATATGTATGTTATTTTAAGGAACAAGAGATGATTTAAAATGCGATTGCATCCATCATGCATAATGTTTTAAAGTTGAAGTCAAGACTTGTAAAATGTTTGTGTTTGTTATGTTTAATGTTTAAATATTATGTTATGGCATATAGTATGTTAGCATTTAATATGCTCACTAACTTTTATAAGAAGGTAAGTCAAATAAGTTAATTAAGTGTCATACCAGTCTTCTTGATGTAAGGTATATAAGTTATGTTAAAGTTATGAACTCGTTGTTTAATGGTCCTAAGTCTCTCACAAGGGAAGCATTATGTTAATTTAAAGTTATGATCTCATAATTAATGATATTGTTATGAAAACTAAAGCCTAAAAGTTCAAGTAAGATAAAAATGATGATAGAAAGTTTATAATTGACAATAAATGGAATCACACATTATGATAATTCTCATTTTTCTTTTAAGAAATGATTTTATGATATAAAAATGTTTTATGTAAAAGGTATTACAAGAAATACTTAAAAACGATGTTTTGTAAAAGAAGTTTTATGAGAAAGGATTTGAAAGAAAAAATTTTATGAGAAATGATTTAATATTTTATGAGATTATGTTTCAATTTATAAATTCCTTCATGTTATAGGCAATCCTATGGGAAACAAGTATCACTGGTTGAAGAGCTTGATATCGTGGTGAGACAAAGGCAAAGGTTAAGTATAAATATCACTACTATTGTTTTTTGCTACTTAATAGAGAAGAATGTTAATGAAACATCTAAGTCAACTAGAACAAAGCTTAATTATTCCATAAGTGTTTCTCTTAGTATTGAACAGTTAATATTATTGGAAACAGGATTGTAAAATCCAGACTAATCATCAAATAAAAAAAAGACAAACAGTTTGGTTGACCCATAGAAGTGGATGTAAATATGCTGTTCACTATTTCTATAAATGAGAACCTGATTCTATCACTTGAAATTGGACCTCCTGTAGCAATAGCTATAAACCAAAACATGAATAAATTGTTCAAAACACATTTCACAAACACTTGAATTTTTCTACAATTATCGTTCACACAAACCGAGTACATAGAGTGTACAAAAATGCATAGTTCTTGATCTGGTATAACTGCTAATAATCATCCAAAAACCAAAAAAAAGATATAAAAGTAGAAATAGGACGGAAAAGTAGAAAATGGCAATCCTAGGGTGAAAAAAAATAAGAAAGGTCTAAATAATAAGAATAGTGAACCAATTGGAGCAAGCTCGTCTACAAGCTTGCCTAGAATTCAAACTACCCTTGTATGTCTTGTGGTTGCTGTGAGCCAGTGGAGTTTTGGTGAGATGATGAAGTATTTAAGGGTTCTATATATCGATAACAAATTAAGTAAAGTGTTTGACACGTGATAGCCTACATTCTGTGCCTTGTGGAATTGATTTTTCATGAAGCAAAGTCAAGGAAAAAAAAGACAGGTTCCATCAAGCCATAACAGGTGTTAAGCAAAGTGAAGAAAAAATTCGTTCTCACAAAACCCCAAACAAAAACATAAAACAAAAGAGGGGTGGTGAGCATAAATCAAAAACAACTCACACAGCATAGGTGGAAATCAATTAAACTCGTTGACTGAAATGTATCCAACCAATGCATATACATGGCTCATGGTTTAGCATTCATCGCCTTTCTTGCATCTTTAAAGGGTCTTTTCCAATTTCTGTTTTGTATTGATTTATGCAGTCAAATATATTGTTCGGTGCCTATATAAGAATTCCAAAAGCCCTATTTCTGTGGCAATGTCATAAATTCTTGTAAGAGTACTGTATTGTCATATTTTTTAAATTTTTGGCTGCTTATGTGTTGGAAAAATAATAAGCAGCGGAATTTTAAAAATTTTAAAATCAGAGTATTTTCTAAAACACAAGTTTGACATGCTATATGTATAAATTAACCTGATCTTACTGACCTTGTATACGCCGAAAAGCTCCGGAACTCTGTGTAGAGAAGTAACGTTCCAGAAGAGCCTCAACCAACTAGTCTTCTTTGCTATTCACTATCCACGATCGGAGTGAGTATGGGCTCACACATACAGCTCTTCCTAAAGGTGACTCTCCTTCCAACCAATTGAGAGAACCCAAAGCTAGTGTTCGTGATTTGTGAACAAGAGCTCTTAGGGAGTTTCAGATTCTCACTAGTAGAGTATCACTCTTAATTTCTCTATTGATCTAAATAACTCATTAGACTCACTCCCTATTTATAGAGGTTGGGTCTAGGGTCATTCCTTATCAGATAAGGTCTCAAAAATTCGAAACAGAACCAAATTCGGGTCTATATCGGATAAGATACGC
>CAMOHE010029888.1:0-13304 GCA_946598075.1 Artocarpus hirsutus | reverse complement strand
ACTTTGGTGTTTTTTAAAGGAGTTTTGAGGTAGGTTTTCTTTAATTCAAACTTGGCTTTAGTATGTATTTTCTTCATATTTAATGCATGTTTTCCTCACTAATTGCAAGAAAGGCTAGAGATATAGTTTGATGATAATTTCGGTATAAAACTCATAAGAATATATTTATTATGATTATATAATGCATGCTGCCTATTTTGGAATGGTTTTGGAATTTTAAATGAGAATAATATGCTTTGAGTTTAAGAAAAACTTAACATTCCATAAACCTTGTATTATCTCTATGGGCAGTAGCTCTTTCTTGAAATTCTGGGATTAGATGAAAATAAATTTTACAAATTGGTTTACATATTTTAAAAGTAGACATCCTAAGCTTTCCAACGAGCTATCATGAGCCTAAATCGGAGTTATATTTTGTTTTCTATGAATTTTTCAATTCTCGGGTTGGAAACTAGTAAACCTACCAGTGGCAGTATACCACCTGTCTACCTTAAGTAAACCACCCAATAACCCATGTGCAAATTATAGATAGTGAACCCAACTTTGTTCACCTTCTAATCTCTTATTGTCTCGCAACCTTTCCAAGACCATCCTAAGTGATTTATAAATCTTATTAGAAACTAGAATATATAGATTTATACTTAATTCATTTATGGATGTGGTTACATGTTGTGCTTTAGTTTTAATTGACCTTATGCACACTTTAGGATCAAGGGTGTGTGGAGCTTACGTTAATTATTCAGAGATTAAAAGATTGTTGAGAAGCTTAGAAAGTAGGGATTCTATTACTCATCTTTTGTAAGGTTTTTATGGAATTAAAATTGATTGTTTTACCACAAGATATATGTATCTATGTTAAACTGCTATTATATGAGGATCATATATGAAACTATGACATGAACTCGCCCTGTATTGATTAGTGAGGAAATATAATGAATTAACATATGTTGTTATAAGTTGGAAAGCATGGTTAGGAAAATTGATTCTATAAATAATGATGAAACATTGAGAAATGGTTAGACGTGAAGAGGGCCACGGTTACGTCCTTGGGCACGATTACCCTAAAAGGTAAAATAGGGGGAAGGTGATGACGCTTCCTTGGGTCGAAAGTCCCAGAACACACTGTACAAGAATAGACTTGGTGAGGACTCGGGGCTTGATGTCCCCTCACTAGAATACCCTTGGAATGTTTGGAGGGTGGCCAAGCTCGCCCATTTGGGTTTCGATAAGTAGAGTGTTACTTTATTTAATGTGGATACCTAGGAATAATGATGAATTGTAATATTTGTATATATGTATAAGTGTGAAACTTGGTAATGGTTAACTATGGTATCCACGAGATATGATCATAATAAACCTCATAATCTGGTACATGATGTAAATTAACTAACCATGCAGTTTTAATGTGGTAAAGAATAAAACCTTAGGGTGAGTAATGGTTTTTCTTACTGAGCATGTTGTCGCTCATTCCTGATATGTTAATCTTTTCAGGACTCACTAAGTGTGAGGTGGCTACAAGAAAAATAGTTTAAGAAGTTAGGTAGCTATATTACGTTGGGATGACTTTGAATGTAAAGAATGATCTTCATGATAATGTAAGCATCCATTGTTACTTTTTGTGACTGTATTAAGATTTGTTGAGGGTTGAAATGATGATGATGACAGTTGTATATTATTAAAAGTTAAGGTGCTACATTAAACTGTGGTTTATTTACTTGTTTATGTTTTTATTTTAATTTGAGAGTTTTTGTTTAAGTCCCGGGCAAATTACTTTGATGATTTATATTTATTTTCTAATCTTCGTTTTATTTAATAAAACTGTTAACCCCCACTTAAGGGCGTTACAGTTTTTTTAACTATTTTTGCTACAATATTTTCTCTCGTAAAATTTATATGGTGTTTGACAAGTGTGATTAGAATCCTTTTTATAGTTCAAAATGCTATAGCATGTAAGAGCTTTATACTGTAGCAATTTTTTTTTACTGGAGCATATGACAACTTTACACTATTTGGTAACCATCTTTATGATTCTAACCATGGTTATTTAACACATTATTAAATCAAAAAACAGTTTCAACCGCTCTCCCAAACAAACTAAACCATATCATTATGGTTATTGGCTTGTAATTGACTTGTTAGGATTACATTCAAAGTCTCTACTAGATACTCTCATTATAACTCTCATTATATAAAGTGAAAAATATAAAATATTGTCGAAGAGTGAGAGTCTATGTAACACCCTGAAGTTAATTAAGTATAATTAGTGTATAAATTGTCGATTAGTATGCCTTAATGTAAACTTAATTTAATTATTTTGTGGTATTTTAAAATTTATCTTACTTTTGATTATTTTCATTTGTTATTTTGAATTTTGAAACAAAACAATTTGTCAAATACTTAATATATCCTTTTTGTGGAAACTACATGGATATAGTTTTCACTTTACAAAACTACACACCTTTCTCTATTTATTCTCTCCTCTCCCTCTCTTCTTTCCTTCAATCTCGGACTCTCCTTCTCTTTCTTTCTTTCGCTCTCTCTCTTTCTCTCTTCACTCTCAATTTTGTTTCAAAAATTTTGAGACTGAACTTCGAACCTTAGCTGGATTGGAGGACAAGAAGCACGATTGGACTTCTATAAACTCAATTCAAAGTTTAAATTCAAGGTTAGTTTTTTTTTTAATTTCATACTTTTTGCCAAAATTTTTCAAATTTCTTTGAATGTTGAAATCTAAGTTACATGAGCTTATAAAACCTTCAATCTAAGTTAGTGGAGCCCTAATCATCATGAATTTAACCTTGATTGAACAAAAATCAAGCTAAATCAAGTTTTTTCTATTTTTCTCTATTTTCAAATCTATTTGAAAATCTTTAAGTAAAACTTGTTTAAAAGTGTTTAAAAATGTTCTAATATGTTTTTCTATTATTTATGAGCATTACCCATGTTTGAAAACTAAAAAAATAGGTTGAAAATGGAATTTTGAGTTTAGGGAGGCCAAGACTCAAAGTCTTGGGTCCCCTAGATTTTTTCAGTTTGGTAGACCGATGATGAGCATCGACAAACCAAACTCATGAGTTCGGCATGCTGGACTCATCTGGTCAGCAGGCTGAACCTGAGCCAGTTCGACAGGCCAGTGCTAAATGATCGATAGGTCGAACTATGCAATTCGGTAGGTCAGGCAGAGAAGTTCAGCAAGCCGACCAGACATCATGACATTTTGCTATTTTCACCTGTTTTCACCGTTTAAAACCTAGGTAAAAACTTTGACCTTGTGATATGATTTTGTGAATTTTAAAAGCATACTAAGACATTATGAGGTAGCATAGTAATGTAGAATACTCTAAGTTAGATATTGATGGAATTTAGTTTACCTTTAAGGTTGTTCGTGGTTTCATGGAGTTAACATATAGCGAGTTGAAACTACGTTGTTGAGGATCGGTATGGGATATCAAGGTAAGACTCTATACCTCTTTTCCTTGGTAGCTAGGTTTTGAAAAGAGTTTTGGCCACAAAAATGTTTTCTTTCAAGATGATTTCAAGAAACGATTGAAATGATTTTATTAGTTATTTTATTAGGGCATTATGCCATACACAAAGATCGGGTCGTGTAGAATATGACATTGGGGGTAGGTCTCAAAACCCAGTTGGACCACTACGGTGGTGATTAGATGACTTTGCCGAGAGATCAATTAATGAGACCACTTCCAGATGAACAATTGAATTAATGGTAAGGGTCCGATTGATAAATTTCATTTATTGTATTTTATATTACTTAAATAAATGCAAAATTTTATATTTAAAATTAATGTTTTCTAAACCTAGTCCTACTGAGCCTTCCGCTCACAATTTTATTTGTTTTTAAAACCTTTCTCCTAGGTAGATTGCAGCTTAGGACCAACTAGGAGGCGATAGGGTAAACATATGAGTCGTAGGAATTCTGTTTAGGTCATTTCTTTATTTAATTCAAGGCATATAATATTAAATTTTATTTCTCGTAATGGACTATAGTTGTAATGTATTATTATTGATACCAAGTGTGTACACTAATGTGGGTCTGGTGGAGCCCAACTTATGTTTATCTGTCCTTATTATTTTATTTTATTTTATCTGCTCCAATTTAATGAAAATTGTTTTAAAAGGTTTTAAATTATCACGTTTTTTAAAATAACCTAAAATATTTAATTGGTGATTTTAATTAAAATTTGGTTTTATTAACTTAATTAACCCGCAACGTCACTACCTGGATTTAGAGTCATGACAGTCTATCTTCATTCAGTCCTATACTTCTCTTATTTACCGGAGTCTTCTTCTTACGCTGATGATTGTCAAACGTGGTTCACCATCACCGTCTATCTTTGAAATCATAATTCACATCTTTCTCCACATATTGAGATAGTGGGACTCGAGAATATGTAGGATGGCAATTATGTTAGCTATTACTCAATAACTCGGATGCTGTGGGATGGTGATTGAGACTGGTTCTGCGGTTAGGAAATTAAATCAATATTAGAAATGTGATCACGCAGTTGTGGCTTGCACAGGAGGCAAGCATCAAGCACATCAACGAGGTACACGACCATGTTATCACATTAAGGAGGGGCATATCCTTGCTAGCGTGTGAGGAGAAACATAATACTCTTGTTCTCATGTTAAGAAAAGACATGACCCACCCTAGCATGTCAAAGAGGGACATGAACTTGCTAGCATGTAAGGAGGAATATGGCCTATGAAGCATGTGAGAAGGAATATGACCATTCTCCTATGTTAAGGAGAGACGTGACCGTACTTACTGGCATGTGAGAAGAGATATGGCCTTGATCGTATGTTTACGAAGGACATGGCCTTCCTAGCATACATGTGAAGAGGGCATTGCTTCACTCTCATGTTGAGGAAATGCATGGCCTTGTTTGCATGTGGAGGATGGATGTAGCCTTGCAAACATATTGAGAATGAACATAGTCTTGCTCTCAATGACAAAGCTAGAAATTTTTGTTAGTGGAGCTAGTAATTAAAACAAAAATTTAATCAAAATAAATACATGTTAACACACTATAATTATTTCTGACAGGCTATCATTTCTATTGAGTTTTTTGAGAAAGTGATATCTTCAATGGAGGCTACGAGATTAACTTAAATTTTTAGTGGGGGCTATTGTATATTAATACAACATAATACTCTCATTTATGCATACAATTTATTTAAAAAAAAAAAACTTGAGCCCCCACTCGTCCTCTACTAGGTCCGTGGGTGCTTACTCTCATGTTGAGGTTGGCGTTACTATCGTACTAGAGGGGCAGGGACGTGCTAACATGTAAGGAGGAATATGGCCTTCCTTTCATGTTAAAAAGGGACATGGCATTGCTCTCGTGTTAAGAAGGAAAGGGTATTGCTTTATTTTGAGGGAGGCACATGGCCTTACTTGTAAGTTGGGAAGTGACGTGGCTTGTTAACATATAAAAAGAGACATGATCTTGCTCTCATGTTGAGGAGAGATACGACATTGTTCTCATGTTAAAAAGGGATGCGACCTTACTATGAGCACATGGCTTTACTTATTGATGAAAGGCATGACCTTGCTAGCATGTGAGGGCACATTACCTTACTAGCATGTATCCACAAGGATCCACCTTGTTCTCCCTTAAGTTCTTCCTTTTTTAAATGATTCTTAACTAAAATTCCCAACTTCAATATGTACTTACCTTAAGAGATATATAGTCTTTGAGTATATTTGAATCACTCGTAATCGTTAAAGCCTCTTAAATATATATATATATATATTTTTAAAGTAGACTTTAGCTCTTAGATTATGCCCAAATGAAGTGGTGATTGTTTGGTGTAATCAGCTTAATATAAATAAAAGTCACTCCTTGCATAAATAAAGAACTGCATGGTTCAAAAGTTTTCTAATTTTCCTCCCTTTGAATTAGTGCGTCCTGTTTCTCGACAAGTACACTCACAAAGATGCATATATGACCTTGACAAATACAAACTTAGAAAAGGTGACAAACTAGGCATGTTCGAATATTATTCTTTATTCTCAGACTTTAAGAATTTCCTGCTTTTGAGTTCTAATTTTTAAAGATTTATTTAGTACACTGTTATCTATTTTTCAAGTCCTATTACGTGTCCTACCAATAAAATTTCAACAACTCATTCAATTACAGTATTTAAGCATTTAGTATTTACTATGTAGCTAAACTCTGAAATTTAAACGACATGCCAAAACAGTAATGGGGACAAAAGTAAGGAATCTGAATTTCATATGGCTGTTTAATCAGCATTAGGAACAAATTGCAGAGCTTTTTTTGGGCTCGAAAGGAATAAAGTATAGCTTAGCAGCAACGCGTTGGAGAACAGGTGTACCTCGATTTTATTGGCTGAATTATTCAGGAAAAATTAAAGAATATGCAATTCAGTACATGTCATTTTCTTCTTTTGTAGAATATTAAGCTATGATATGAATGAGTGTGTATTTTGTTGTTCCCTTCCAAGAATTAAAGTTCCTCACTTCACATGGCCTTTTTAAGAATTAAAAAGAAGCTTCATGAGAGGGGAAAAAATAGTTAAGCTGTTCAATGTAATCTTTGAACTCTAATAGGAATGCCTGCAGCACAATTTTCTGGATCAGTCGGTGAAAATGTGTGTGTATATTTATTTCCAACGAGAAAAATTCATGGAGACATTATTACCTGAGCCTAAGGTATAAGGTTATGGCATGTAGTGTCACAAGGATAAGCACAATCAATCTCCTTGGTCACCCTCCTGCTAAAATACCAATCTCCAACTGCCTGTGCAATGGTCTAACAGACATAAAGTCAAGATTTTATATTTAGCACATTTACAATCAAAAGACCACTACTCAACTCATTTGGAACTTGTGACAAATTTCCATAATAAATTTCACAAAAATGTCCTTAAATGATAGATTTTAAGTATTTTCATCAAATTCAAGAGAATAATAACAATATGTTAGTTCAAATCTAGCAATCGTAAAAACAACACAAGCCTACAATGACAACACCATACTCGATCGCACGTGTTATTATTGTATATGAGACCTATACGAGACTTTATTATGTGAATTATAGTGTATGGTGCCACTGATGCCAACAACACTATCCTACATTATGAAGAACGTTGTCCGCCTACATGTGATGGACCAGCTAAAGATAAGAAATTCTGGCTGGCTTATATCCTAGGTTCTTGTTTTCTTGTTTAAGAAAATACTCATTTCCCGCGACTAAATGTTGCGAGATAACAACTGAATAAATGATGCAAGATTTACTTATGCCAATCCGCAGCCTCAGTACCTTATTATGTATTCTTGGGGAATCAATCCCAAACCATGTGTCTTGTGACTCACTTTGGCAATGAGCAAAGCATGAATTGATGAACATTCCTCCTCTGCTTGAGCATTCGAAGAATGTATGCAGAGAAACAATCATATCACGCCTGAAACCTGAAAAACAAATTAAACACAACCTAAAATATGTAAAGACAAGATTGTGAGATCTGAGCATTCTTATATAGTGCTTGGTAATCAGAAATAGAAAGGAATCAGAGAACAAACCCTGCAATATGACTGTCTGGTTAGCATCACACGCTGCAGGATCGAGTTTGCAACGATTCCATTGCCCGTGCAGATCAGCAGAAGGCGGTACCAATCCATGATGGAACTGTTACCATGACAAATGTTACAAATTATTCGCAATTGCTTCAATTTCCAACAAAGTCGAAGTTAAGTGAGTTAAAAATCATGGAGTATTTTGAGTACTTGGAACACGTCGTATGCTGAGTTCAAGATAAAAAATGGCGTCTGAATGAGTCTCAACACGTACTGCGGGAAGAAGCACTGCAACAACAATGAAGCCGGCATTATAACGAGATGATCATAAGGGCAAGGCATTCAGATTATAGCCAAAGGAACAAATATGCAGAGGAAATAATACCAAATCTGGAAAATTGAAGGAACTTGTGCAGTTCTGGTCCAGATTCTTCTCTATTCCCTGTCATGCATGCTTCTGATAAGTGAATTTTTATACATACATATATACACGTACGAGGAACAAGATAATACATTAAAAAAGGTTCAAATGTATTTAGAATGGATTTTTTGTCCAGCATAAGTGGCAAATGGCAATGGCCTGATTAATAGTTACATTTGTGGCATACTACATCTGTGTGACAAATTGTGTACCAATCACGAACTATTCTGACTCCATTACGGTAATAATTTTACAAGAAAAACATTCTTGCAGCCTTATGAGTTACGATCAACTTTGCTTCGTAATTTTCAGATCATATAATGGTCAGAGGTATTTCACCGTTCGGTCACTAGTTTAAGATGCCATATAATAAAAACTCTACTTAGTTGAAAAATTCACATGTTTACAACTGTGACTCAAAAAAGAAAGGAGGGATACCTGTAGAGAAACTAATTCTTTAAAGAAAGACCTCATTGTGGGGTTCAAACTTATGTCTCTTCTGCAAGAATGAAAAAGGAAAAAAAAAAATGCAACATTAAAAATGGAAAGATGCAAAACTGTAGACAAGCGAGCTTAAGAAAAAATGAACTCACACGTCTAGGAAATATCCGGCGTCACTCAAACATTTTACACTGGCATTTGCTGGCAAATACTTGGCGAAATTGTCACAGTGCAAAAATGCAGCCAAACCCCCAGCAGAGCAGCCTGATAGCAAAGCCTATAGAGTAGAGATAAATACTAAAATAGTATCAATTGCTAGACTGCATTGTACAAATATATGTGTTTGCATGCAAGCTATAAATAAAGAGTATGAATATGGGATTTTTTACCATTTGGGCATTTTCTAAACCATTAGGTAGAAGATCCTGAATGATGGCTTGCCAAATCCTTTGCCCTCTGAAATAGAGCAATGATGTCTGTCGTTCATTTTAGAGAGAGAAATTAAGTAAGTAAATATAAATAATACATGGGCTTTTCCCGGCTAGCATTCATCAGGTTGAATGAGAGGCAACAATCTTGTACAAAAGAACGCCGTCCATAACGCCAAGTTTTAATTAATCTCATGTATTGACCATCTATATAGTGGCATTTCAACCTTTTATTATTTTTGTTAGGAGGATTTGATTATTTAGGCTTAATAATACTTCGGTTGTATAAATATCGATCTAAAGATTGAACTACTATAAATTTATACGTTCTCGTTTGCTTCTTGTTTACTTTTATGACTTTAATTTGTTCTCGTTTATACATAACTAACTCATCTAATTCTACATGAACTTACGAGGAAAGTACCATTTTGGCATACTAGCGGCTGTGCACAATGAAATGGTTATAGAAGAAAGTTTTTAGTTAAAAGAAATACCCCATTGTCAAACATAGCATCTCCAGCAAAAGAGGCTCCGTCACAATATCTAAGCTTCACGCGGTTCCAATTGTAAAAATCTGGTTGACAACATAATCAGAAACATGACTGTTAATATCTTATTAATTTCATATTGGCAAACAAAGGTAATTGAAAAACCTTGAAAATTAAGCGTTCATTAACCTACACAAAAAGCAAAAGCCCCGCTTTGATTATGTTTATTGCCACCTAAAAGTTGCAATGGTTTTTTTTTTTCGTTTTTAACTTAAAAATAAACTTAAACTTTTCACCTTTAAATAAAATTAGATGTAATTTTACCGTTAGACTCAACGTGCAACTATAAAGTTATAATAGTTTTTCTCAACTAATTGCAATTAGTGTAGATGGAGGGGATTTTGTGTGTGTGTGTGTGTGTGTGTGTGAACCTTCAATCGGCTAATTCCACTCGAATATAATTCACAAGTGACAAGTAAAGTACACTGTTACGAGGGAAGACAAAAGAGCAGTACAAAATGACACTTGGACCCACCAGTGGGCACCAATGGGGCTAGTGTACGACGGGACAGTAATCCCATTTTCTCGTTGTTTAGACTTCCAAAAAGTATTCCTTATATTATGTTTTAGCTAAATATAACATTTATTTAAAAAAATATTTTTTTGTTTTTGAAACAATTTTTTTTACTTTCAATAAAATACACTATTTAAAAAGACAAATATATTCTTAAAAATCAAAGAAGGGGATGTTAACAAAACTACAACCAAACACCAAATATTTAAAGAATAAAAAGGTAAAACCAATTTTTGATCAATTTTATATTACCCATATTTTTTTATGCACACTTGTGATATTGAAATTCTATTTGAAAACGATAAGATATTTCATATGACAAAGTAAACTTACTTGTTAGAAATGCACGATACGACTAACATGATCAAATAATATTAAGTTCTCATTTAAAAAAAAAAAAATAGGTTTCGCTTTCTTCTTTAAATGAAAAAAAAAAAAAACTTATATCCTTTTAACAAAATAAAATAGGGGTCAAAAATTTTTTATGTTGACGTGGAACCTAAGAAAAGGGTTTAAAAGTTAGCATAATCCAATAAATATCTTATACTATGTCAGTACTTTAAGAATGGTTTGGACATTTAAAAAAAAAACTAAACTAAAAAAAGTTAAAAAATGAATTTTTTTTGCATGGTTTAAAAAAAAAAACATAAAAATATTTTTTATATTTTAAAAATTAAAAAATAAATATTGCATTTAACGAAAATAGCTACTTTTTATGTTCAGGCAATGGTAATGTAAACCAGGACCGTCCCAAGGCCCAACAGTTCTAAAACTATACGACAGACAATAATTACATGGGTTAATGAGATAATTAGACTAATTACGTTTATTGAATTAAAAATGACTTTAATTTGTAAAAATTTTACAAATGTCTCATAATGATATCATTAAAATTATTTATATATAATTATATAATATAATATATAATATCATTAAAATAATTAATATATTATTAAAAATATTTTTAAATTATTTTAAATATTATATTAAATTTTAATTTTGTAACAATAATTTAGACACATATTTTCTAATTACATTCGCAAATGCTCTTAAATAGTATTGGGTAATCAACTTGACAACATTTAAGGCTTTTTATAGTTAATGGGCAAAAAGCAGATGTCAAAAGTCATCATTTATAGCTGTCAGCTAATAATATTCACGTGAATTGGTGAAAGCGACAAACAGAGAACACTGTAAAGAATTGGGTCCCTGATTTGCATTAAAAAAAAACCCTTAAATCGGACGCTGGTACTACTCGACTCTTGTAGAGAGCAATGATCCCTGAAAATTTAGAAATGAAGCCCACGTGCTACAAGTAATTTCAAGTCCCAAGAGACTTTAAACTGTATCTTATTTTTTTTTTAATACTATAACATCAAAAAAAAAATTAAATTATAATAATAATAAATTTTGATTAAAACTGTCAATTTTAAAATCCTAAAAGTGACGTGGATAAAAGAAAGAAGGATCCACTTTAAGTTCCTAAAAGAGCCATCCTTTCGTTAATGTAACCAAAAAAAAAAAAAAAAAAGGCTCTTTAATAGTCTAATTCGTCACTTTCTTTTTGGCCATACTTGTTAGCTTCTGGGGTCAGCTGAGAAAATCTAGGCTAGATTACAATTTCATTTGTCGCTATTTAAGATTTGGACCATTTTAATTAGTGTTGCTCTGAAAAAACCCATATATGTATAATAAAACCTCTCACAATTAGTGAAGAAAATGACATCACGTGGTTCTTTGCCAATTGCCATGTCTAACAAGCAATATTGAAAGCTCTGGGTAAGGTGGCTCAAGCGCTTCATTATTAGTCCTCTGTAAGACATCAAACAATTTATATATGCGTACAACGTTTCAAGATTTAAACCTGGAATTTTTTCTTTTAATCTATCTTATTTTTACCAACTAGGCTAGCAACAATTGGTTTAAAATCAAATAATTACATTGAGAACAATGATTTCAAATAAATAAACAAAGGAGATGAGCATTATACCTGGATTAAGAGAAGCATTGTTGCTTAGGATTCCCGAAAAGACCTCCAATTTGGTCATGTAACGTGTTGATCCTCGGCGTGTATTAGCCCTATCCAAGCATGATTTAACATCATTACACCACCCTCCACCCTATGCAAAACATTAGAATTGATCCATTAATGCGAATTTAAAGAACCATCACTAACATAAAAATTGGACCCACCAACACACCCACCCAACTTAATTCAACATGCACTAATATTCCAGCTATTATTGCTCTTTTGACCTTCCTTTTTACCTAATAACGACCTTTCATTGTACTTTGGGACCATGACCATCTCACACCAATGCCATATTTATGGACTCGGACTGTATGTCTAACTTTGTGTTTGGGATTAGCAGGGACGTGTTTTTCAGTTAGGGGACCAAAAAAAAAATAGTGTTTGATTGAATGGATACGCAGTTATATATTTTTTTGATTAAGAAGGGGTATAGTTATATTTTTTTTTTTTGTAAAATAGGGGCACCACAACATCTTTCCTGTATTCAGTGAAGGTATAGTTTTAACTTTTTTTATAACATAGAGACAAATTTAAATTTTTAAAACACGTGCCTCCACTTAATAGTACATCTATTTATTTATGTTTGAGAGAAGAGTTTAAATCAATTATTTAAACTATTTTTTATTTAAAAATACTACAATATATGATAATTTTATATTATAATTGTTGAGAGTTTTATATCATGAACGGTCCGAACTCATCAGTTAAAATTGTTGCATCAAATAAAGAGTAATTTTATTGGTCAAAATATGTTTGATCATCCATGTCTTATCATGCCTTATATTTCAATTCATTAAATGACATGAAGAAATGTGATTGGTTTGCCATTTCTAAATCCGAATTTTATATCCCTTGATCTCCTCAATTATTGTAAAATTTATGGACATAATTATATCTCCGTTTTGATACAGGCTGGAACCATGAACGCAATTTGTAACGACTGCCACGTGGCGTGATTTGATGTAGACACAATGACCGCCGTTTATAGAGACAGAGAGAATGCACGAGACACAAGTTGACAGCAAAGAGTGACAAAATAAGATACGATGTCGTATTGGAAACAGCCAATCGAATCCAAGTCCAAACCCCGGTCTATTGGCTGTCTGGATGACTTCACGCAGTCAAATTTCTTACCATGCATACACTGCCGACGTGGCATTAGGAGATTGGAAAACAGGAAAACACTATATCTTTTTCTTTTTATGTTTCTTTCATTTTCCTTTTTTTCATTTTGTGAAAAATGAATCAGATTTCGGCCTCTCAAATTTTACCTCGAACTGTAGAAGCCAGTTTCTCTCTCCCTCTCCGAATCCCCTGTGCAAGTGATACGCCGGCAAACTTCCGTCCAAGCAAACT
>CAMOHE010029885.1:0-31257 GCA_946598075.1 Artocarpus hirsutus | reverse complement strand
GAACCCGAGGGACGCGAAAGAAAAACCCTGAGGGGCCAGAGGGCTCCAGAGGGGACAGTACGGATGAGTGGGCGGCACGGGGATGGTCTACCAATAAGAGCCATAAGTCCGGGGGCCCCGCTAGGTGGGTCCTATGGAGGCTTGAGGGAGTACGCCCCGGCCGGACGCCACAATAAAATGCAAGAACCTCTTAAGGGAGGTTTGAGGTTCGAACCCGAGGGACGCGAAAGAAAAACCCTGAGGGGCCAGAGGGCCCCAGAGGGGACAGTACGGATGAGTGGGCGGTACGAGGATGGTCTACCAATAAGAGCCATAAGTCCAGGGGCCCCGCTAGGTCGGTCTTATGGAGGCTTGAGGGAGTACGCCTAGGCCGGACGCCACAATAAAAAAAAGGTTCTTATTTCCTTCTCGAGTACCAATTGAGCTAGTAGCTTAATTGGTACTCGAGATGGAAATAAGAACCTCTTAAGGGAGGTTTGAGGTTCAAACCCGAGGGATATGAAATAAATCCCTGAGGTGCCAGAGGGCCCCAGAGGAGACAGTACGGATGAGTGGGCGGCACGGGGATGGTCTACCAATAAGAGCCACAAGTCCGGGGGCCCCGCAAGGTGGGTCCTATGGAAGCTTGAGGGAGTACGCCCAGGCCGGACGCTACACCTGAAACGTTTCCATAAGCCATGAGTTATGCAGAACCAAAACTCTGGTATGATGCCATGAAAGATGAGATGGATTCTATGGCCTCTAACGGAGTCTGTGATCTTGTCAAGTTGCCTGATGGTGTAAAAGCCATTAGATGTAAATGGGTTTTTAAGACCAAGAAAGAATCCTTAGGCAACATTGAAATATATAAGGCAAGACTCATTGCTAAAGGATTCACTCAAAGAGAAGGGATTGATTACAAGGAGACCTTTTCTCCTACGTCTAAGAAAGATTTCTTCTGCATTATTATGGCATTAGTTGCATATTTTGACTTGGAATTGCAACAAATTGATGTGAAAACGGCCTTTTTCAATGGAGAATTAGAGGAAGAAATTTACATGAAACAACCAGAAGGATTTACCTCTAGTGATGGTGAGTATTTGGTGTGTAAGCTTAAGAAATCCATATATGGATTGAAACAAGCCTCCCATCAGTGGTATTTCAAATTTCATGATGTTATCTTTTCATTTAGATTTGTAGAGAATATTATGGATCAGTGTATATACCAGAAGGTCAGTGGGAGCAAAATATGTTTACTTATTGTATATGTGATTGACATTTTACTTACAACCAATGATAAGGGTTTGTTATATCAGGTGAAACAATTTCTCTCTAAAAATTTTGAAATGAAAGATATAGTTGATGCATCTTATGTCATTGGCATTAAGATACATAGAGACAGAATTAGAGGTATTTAAGGTCTGTCTCAAGAGACTTATATCAACAAGGTTTTAGAAAGGTTTCGGATGAAAGATTGTTCACCAAGTATAGCTCCCATTGTCAAACGTGATAAGTTCAATTTGGACTAATGCCCAAAGAATGACCTTGAGAGGGAACAAATATAAAACATTCCATATGCTTTGCTGTTGGAAGCCTGATGTATGCTTAGGTCTGCACAAGACCTGACATTGCATTCGCTGTTGGGATGTTGGGAAGATATCAAAGTAATCCAGGTCTGGACCACTGGAAAGCTGTAAAGAAGGTAATGAGGTACCTTTAAGGGACCAAAGACTACATGCTCATGTACAGACAAACTGAGAATCTGGAAGTGATAGGATATTCAAACTCTGATTATGTTGGATGCCTTAACACTAGAAGGTCGACATTAGGATATGTCTTCCTTTTAGCTGGAGGGGCTATTTCATGGAGAAGTACAAAGCAAACTTTGATCACCACTTCTACCATGGATTCTGAGTTCGTATCTTGTTTTGAGGCTACCTCACATGGTGTATGAATGAAGAGTTTTATTTCTGGACTTAGAATCGTGGATTTGATTTCTAAACCATTGAGGATATATTGTGACAATTCAGTTACAGTTTTCTTGGCTAAGAACAACAAAAGTGGTAGTTGAAGCAAACACATCGACATCAAGTATTTAGCCATAAAAGAACATGTTAAAGAGAAAACAATGGTCATTGAACACATTAGCACTGAATTGATGATTACAGATGCTTTGACAAAAGGCATGCCACCATTGAAATTCAAGGATCATGTAGAGAAAATGGAACTTGGTTCCCTTATGTGATTTTCTTTCATTGTAAGAATGAATATTAATTTTAATGAAACTCTAGTTGTGATGTTTTCTTATATTTAGTTTTCCTTGTGCATGTATTCATCTATTTTGAGAAACCACATTAATGATTGGACCTAGAATAAACATAAAAATTATTCATTAAGTAACGTGGGCTAGTTTTGAGAGACATAATACATTGTGATACATGGAAGATAATACTCACAATTTAGAGGGCTTATCGTCATGATTCATGTATTTTGTTTCTTATTAGTATGAATGATGGAATATATGGACCAAGTGGGAGAATGTTAGGATTTTTATTTTTTTGGACAAAAATAACCCTCTCTGGATGTGGCCCATAATTCCAATTAATTTAAGAGCAATTATGACATTTTTAAAACTGCTTTGTAACTGCCCATGGTTTATACAATTAAAAAGACAGACTCTGTGATGGGCAGAGTAACAACAAAATTCAAAAACAAAATTTGGGTCCCCTAAGCCTATAATCTCATTTCCACAAGAATACACTATCGATTAGATATTACAAAGGTTCAGAAAAGCATTCAAATTAGAAAACACAGACAACACCATCATTCTTTGATAGACATCAATGGCGGGAGGTAAGATTTTTTCACATTTTCATGTTTGATCTAAATGCGATTTAGATATTGAAGCATGTTTAGATCGTTTAGTTTGTCTTACAAGGCCGACTTAGAAGAAGAAAAAAGCAAGAAAAAAAAATGTTCTATGATTGCAAAATACATATTCTATAGATTCTAACGTCCACCTCTCTCTCATAATTGTTTTGTTTTAATATTGTATTGACATCTATGAAAGTCAAGCTAAGCTTAGATCCATTTTTTCCTGTTCATTTGATGCTAATTTTTGTAAACCTAAATGTACTTGCAAAGAACATACACACTTGATGGTTCTTAACGACTCGGAAGAAAACGGGTTCCTCAAGTACGCACAATATTTACTGTCAACTTTTATTATTTCTTTGCTAGTCTAATTTTTACCAGGAAATTTGGCTGGTTGAGAAATATGGGTGAAATTGATACCAAACCAATTGAACCAGTCCAGACTGCTCTCTCCTTGTTTGGTGAGAAAGGTGATCAGCAGAAAAACCGGTCTGCCAGCAGCGATGTAAGAGATCTACTCGCAAAATCTTTAAAATCTGTCCAATTCTCAAGTTTTTTAGGAGTTGGAACATTTTTACATTCTAGTGTTCCATTACATGTTTGTGGTATTAGATGCAGTTATAAAACTTAATATGTCACATAGACTCAACACATATATTTACTTATTTAAAGGTAGAAATTCTATGCCTACAAATTAAGAAATCTAATGGAAATTTAGATGACCAAATCCTTCTGTTCATGGTAAAAGCTGCACGTCTTTTAGTTATCCATAAAACCATAGTTTTGAGTTGTTATAATATACATGTATAGTGCTTTATGCAATTTGGTCTAGTTACACCCTTTTTAACTCTTGTCTTCTATGTTTAACTTTAGGATGATCCATGAAATTATATTGCATTTATATTCACATATATTTATATCAAGTTCATATTTACATGTATTTGCAACATGAAGATTCAAAAAAAAAAAAAAAGGAAAAGTGATTCTCCTCTCTAACTGTAGGATGAGAAAGAGAGGGAGCTTGAAAGTTTATTAGGATTTGGCAAACGACAAGGTGCAACTAGAAGCAAAGGAGGCTGCTTGCATGCAAGCACTTCTTAAGCTGGAACAATCACAGAAGACGGTGGATGAACTTTCCACTTTGATGAAGAATTTTGAGATTGAGAGGGATAGACGTGAAAAAGAATGCAGGGGCTCGAGAACTCGGATAGATGAACTTGAATCCGAGATGAAAGACATGGCTGATCAATTGTCCGAAACTGCAAATGTTCGCAAGCAGCTTTTGCAAGTTCTGCATGAGTTAGAGGCTGCAAAAGGAGAGCTTCTTTGCAAGGAAACAGAACTTGGTGCTGCTAAAGATTCAGAGCTTAAAGCCTTGAAAATGGTAGAAACAATGGAGGTAGATATGAATGTGGAAAAATTAAAGTGTGAAGATCTTATGAAGCGAGTTTCAGAGCTCGATGATGGTATTCTTGTGGCAAAGAACGCTGCTATCGAAGCAGAGAAAGTGACGTTTTCAATTTTGTCTGAAAAAGATGCTGAGATTGAGGTAGCTAAAAGGCTTTAGTTGAAGCAGAATAGAGGCTAGAAGATATGAAAAGGGAAATGAAATTGATTCCGGAATTAGAGAATCAGCTTCTTTCCAAGGCCTTATATTTTGATGAAGTGTAGTTGCAACTTAAGGAGGCAAATGAACGGCTGAGTTTATCCGAAAAGTTTGCTGTTGAAGCCTTCGCCGATTTGAAGGTGCTTCAAGAGGAATTGGAAGCCAAGGACAGGAAGTTGTCAAGCCAAGAAACCTTGATTGAGGCATCCAAAATGGAAGTGAGTGAGCTGAAACTCGAGTTGAAAAATGCGAGTGAATTGGCAAGTCACTCGATGGCTGATGTCAAAATGCTTACTGGAAATTTAAAAAAGGCGAAGATTGAAGTTGATGAGATGAGAAGAAGGGAAACAGAAGCTCAGGTTGAGATAGCATTGCTGAAATCTGAGCTTCACAGAGGGGGGGTCAGAGGTTGCAGCAGCGGAGGCAGCTGAAGAAAGGGCCAAGAGTGTTAAAACCGGGTTGTATCTTGCAGTTCAGGAGCTAGCAATGGAAGCAGCAAGTGCAAAGAAAGAAAACCAAAGGTTGAAACAAGCAGCAGACAAGGAAAATGAATTAGATGCTCCCCAAATTGATGAGATGATTACAGAAGCTGAAGGGACAAGGCATGACAACATGGTCAATATGTCAATTTCACTTGAGGAAGATGAGTCCTTGATTGAGCTAATTCCCGAATCAGTGACCGAAGATTTGAGCCAGTTAACAGCACATGAAAACAAGAATGAGTTGGAAAGTCTAAGGAAGGAGTTGGATGCTGCAATGGCTAAAGTTGCGGAGTTCAGGAACCAAGCAGAGCAGGCGATTTGCCAGGCTGAAATGGCCGAGAGAGCAAAAACCGCAATAGAGGATCAACTGAGGAAGTGGAGTGGGGAAAAACAAAAGAATAAAGCTGCTCTTGCTGCACCCAAAGAGGTATCTGCCCCAAAAGAATTAAGCCTTCCTACAGAAAACAAGCCACAGGTAACATATTATCAACCACTGTATAAGGTACTCAACATGAAATTCTAGTCTGCTAACTAATGCTAAAAAAATTGTTTTAATATATTCTCAATTATCTTGTTTTTAAAGGATCACCAGTACGTTTGGATGAGAATGACATACATGATGTACCTCAACTCAATTTTTTTTCTAGAGTTGAATCTATGAATACCCATTTTTGTCTCGTTAAAGAGTGAATAAGAAGTTCATTGCATTTTTCTCTCGAGTTCTCAATCAATTTGTCGTGACTTCTTGTTAAAAGGAAACCATCATATGCTGGGCTGACCCTAATGATCACATCCAAAAAGAAAATAAGGATTAGTCCCACACTAGTTTCCTCCACTACTCTTACAGAAAACTTCAGCATTTTTATGCTCAAATGAGGGCCAATGCAACATTGTGCACTTCTAAACTTGGCCCAAGCCCAATAATAATGCAAACTATTTGACGGCATTAGACGATTTTTGGAATATAAAATTTAGTCCCTAAACAATGACAAAGCTTTTCCAAGAGTTTAAACTGTTATATCGCTGCAACTCTTGTTGCAATGTTAGTTTGCGTTCCTTAATAATTTCAATTTTTTATAATTTAATTTGATTTTTTTAATTAGGGGTTGTAGTGTTTTTTAATTTAAGATTTTTATTTTTCAAATTGAGATAAATACGTGTTTACTAAATAAAAATTAAATAAATATAAATCAAAATGAAAAAATAGTAAATGTTACGTAGATTACGTACTTAAAAAGTATTTCATTACATAAAATGTATAAAGTAAAAAAAAATAAATATTTTATGTTTTTATTAAGTAAAAATTAGCATTAAAGTATTATTTGGCAAAAACTTGTAGTTGTTGTGCAAGGCTCTAATGTTTTTTGCCAAACTAGCCCCAAACTTCTTGGGAAGGTGATATTGCAATACCATCACCAACCCCGTCACAAAGACGAGGAGAAGTGAAATCAAAGCCTTTGTCTATGGCCATGCATGTCAACAGTGATGAGATGAAGAAAAAAAATAAAAACAATATTTTTAAATTTGCCAATCGAAAAATGGCTATTTCTTAGTCTTTGCGAATGCCGTTTAATTTGATTTCATAAACAGGCTGTGACTCACAATTTTGAAATATTAAGTTTGACATTTGTGTGATTAAATTTAAAATTAAGAGCATTGCTATTTCAACTATTACGAACAAAATTTCTTCAACTGTTTAGGAAAAATATGAACAAGTTTTCAGTTTGTCAAGTAATTTGGGATAAAGTAAAAATAAAAAATATATAGTTTTTTAAACTTAAAATAAGATATTTAAATTTTTACCTTACGTGAAATTAGGTGTGGTTTTACTAGATTATCTCTGTAAATACAAGACAAAAAAATAATGGTGTCTAAGCTATTGCAATACAAAAAATTATCATGTGTTCAATAAACGAATTCCTAACCGTATCATCATGACCAGACAAAAATCTACAAACAAAATCAAACAGAAAATCTAATTTACTAAGGATGCTCAAGATGTCCATATCATTAAATTCACATGGTCAAAAATTTTGTGGAGAAAATTAAGAATGTGCCCTCTTAATAATCAACCGTACAAGGGAAAAGGAAAGGAACCGTCTGGAAACCAACATAAAAGGGGTGTTTGGAAGGTGGTTGGAACCAGTGGTGAGAACCACTTTTACTGTAGCATGTGAGAGCTTTACACTATAGCAAATTTTTTTTTATTGTTACTGTAGCATGTGAGAGCTTTATACTGTTAATAACTAAGTTTGTGGTGAGAACTGCAGTTCCCATCACTTTGCCAAACACCCGGAAAGACGTCGGATGTAAAAAGTACCCAAAAGAGGTGTTCGGTATAATAGTACTCGAGCACGTGTGCGATTTGCAGCTTGGGTTACAATGATGCAGTTTGTAATCTTGATGGAGTAATTATTGAACTAAAAGTAGGTTTCAAAAAATAATAACGACAGTCGGTTACAATCATTTTTATTATAGCATATGAGAGTTTATATTATAATAATTTTTTTTATTGTTATTATAACGTGTAAAAAATTTATACTATTTATAATTAAAAAAATAATAGAAACACTTTTCCAAACATCCCCTAAGTGATGATTCAAACAAAATGAAAAATATGAAACAACTCACCGTAAAGATTTATGTTCTTTCCTAAACACTGCAAGATTTTTTTTTCTCTTTATCTTAATCTTACTTCTTACTCACCGTAAAGATTTTTTTTTTTATTTTTTTTTTATTTTTCTTTGTCCTCCCTCCTTTTAGATTTCATTTTTAGTTTTTGGTTTTGTTTCTCCTCGTTAAATTAGTTTTTATTGTATATTATCCAAATACTTTTTTGTAATTTATTTTTATTTTATATTTCCTTACATTTAAAAATATTGTTTTACCAAGCTGACCTCTAAACGTGTTCCTGATTCTTTTTGTTTTAACTTTTATTCATTTTGACATTTTGGTAATTCAAATAACTCCATTCTTAAATATTTTTTTTTCCTTGTGACACTTTCAATTACTATTTCCCTTGTACATGCCATCCTTTAATTTACCCCCTTTGAGATAATTTCTTTCACATCTATCACTACTCAATTTTTTTTATATGTTTTCTCATTGTAACTCCTAATTTAAAATACACATGATTTTGTTAATTATTTTTTTAAAAATGTCTTATTTGTCTACACCAAATACATATTCTAATAAAAAGTGCATTTCGATCTTTTCCTTTTTTTTTTTTTTTTTTTTACTTTCAAATATTATGTTTTCAAATTTACCTTATTAAACTTTTTTCCTTCTTGATATATTCTTATTAAATTTTAGAAAAAATTTTAGAGTTTCGTATGAAAAAGTGTGAAATGCACGCCCAGCATGCGTGCTTGTAACTAGTTGAATTATAAGAAGTAAACCTTTAACAGCACGCAAAATTAAAAAAATAAAAATTAATGGAGGAGGACGCATTATCTTATGTTTTTCAAATGGGAGTGTGATGGAATAAGTGTACCATCATATAGTATCGCATTAAACAAAGTACTATTCCAAATCCCAGTTAGAAGTCTGTATTACTTGAAAAATCTACTAAATCATCGATATATTAAAATGAAACTCACTGAATAGAATATGATTGTTTCACAATACTATATATAGTGTTGTTCAGGGCCATCTAGGATTATAACAAAACCCGTCTAAATTTACTCAGGAATTAAACATTTCTTGAACTTCCCTCAAGTAAAAACATGTATATATATACACTACTAAAAAGTGTAAAATACATGTCGCTTAATTAACAACAGTTTCTAAAAAACCATCGTGTCAAGCGAGAAAAAACATGTAGGGAGTACACATAAAATACAAAAACCATTGTGGTAGTGAATGAAAGATTCCACAATAGATTTTACAAAAAACAGTTGTGGTAGGCAACATATTATACAACATTTTTATTAAAAATCATCATGAAAGATAATCATCGAACTTCTAAAAGCCCACACTCATCACAATCAACGAAATTTTAAAAGCCCGTTCTCTTTCTCTTTCTTATTCGAAGTAGCACTCAAACCTAACCTTCTCTCTCTAAATTGAGCCCTTTCCCTTTAAACCCAGCCCTATCTCTCTCTCTCTCTCTAACCTTCAAACCCTCTCTCTCTACCACAAAGGTCACCATCGCCATCTCTGCCTCAACCCAACATACCATCGTTAGCCCTGAGGCCTCCACAAACCCAAGCTCGTGCCATCCCTTGTTTGTAAAGGTTCTTTTCTCCGAGTGTTCTTTCCTCCTAGCTCGCTGCCTCCACGACCCTACCGTTGTCATTAGCCCTACCATTGCTCGCCTTTGAATGCCGTTTGGTAACATTCCGTTTTTTTTATTGTTTAATTTTGTTAAGTTTTAGTTATATAGTTTTAATTTTAATTATTTATGGTTTGTGTAAATTAATTAGTTTTTGTTGTTCAGTTCTAATTTTAGTTTTAGTTTTAATTATTTTCTATGTATTCGTGTATGTGTTTGTATATGTCATGCCCACCATATGTTTGATAAAAATCCTCTATGACCATCATAACAATTATTTACATTTTTCGTTGCTCAAAATTCAATAGCAATTATTTCGGATTTGTGTGAATTAATTATTTTTAGTTATATGGTTTGTTAATAAGTTCTGTAACTTAGTTTTTTAGTTTTGTTTTTTTGTTATTTTTGTGTTCTTTAGGTTTAGTTTTAGTTTTATAAAACATTATTTTTTGTTTTAAAATTAATTCTATAAATTTGTATGTTAATTTTTTTTTATGTTTGTTTATTAGTTTTTTTATTTAGTAACTAGTTTGTGGTTGGAATCATTGATGTTCTATGTTAGTTATGTAACATTTGATACTTAGTTAATGTTTATGTATGTGTTTGTATGAATTACAATCTACATGTATTTGTGTATGTGTTTGTGTGTATTACTTTCTACATGTGTTTGTGCATGTGTTTGTGTAAATTACTTTCTACATGTGTATGTATATGCGTTTGTGTGAATTATTTAGGATTTAGATTTAGTTATAGCATTGTTAGTATATATTTGTTTAAATTATTATTTGGGTAGGATTGCTTACATATAGGTAGTAGTATAGATATGTTATTTTGTAGAAATTTTATAGTTCAATGTAAATATTTAATTTTGTAATTAGGGCCTTATATTAATGGATAACACAAGACTTGTCATCTTGTGGGAAATCAAAAATTTTAGTAACTTTTTTTTTTTACTGATGACCAATTTTTCATGACAGTTTTTATTAAAAACTAGCGTGAAAACTATACCTTACATGACAGTTTTACAAAAAACCATCATGTAAGGTAGAAAATTATCAAGATTACATGATAGTTTTTTCGCAAAACTGTTATAGTAGCCTCCCGTAGAGCACCCTCAATGCCTTGCATTAGCAGCATTCGATGACGGTAAAAACCTCTCATGAAAAGTCTCTTTGATATCATGAAGGATGACTTTACGATGGGTTTTTAAACATCATAAATACTTTCTGTGATGGTTTAAAGCTCGCACATGTGCGTGGTGTAGGTAGTGAGGTTATAAAGCTCTTTTATAGCTCTTATTAGGCGTACTTAAGTGTGTGACACGTGGCACCTATAGAAATAATATTTTATTTTATTTAATTAAATTCAAATTTAATTTTTTTATTTATTTTCAGATTTAATTAATTAATTTCAAATATCTCAAATTCATTCTTAAAATTCATCACTTTTTAGAAATAGTGAGAAATTCAAATTTAATTTATTATAAAGGTTACAATCTTTCTAAACAAGTGGCAGTAATATCTAAAGGGTGTAATTAATGATTGTCATTTAATTATAAAACTAGAAAATGTTATCAGAATAATTACTTTCTTTGTTTTTACGTTCTTTCTTTCTTTCATAAATAAAGTGTCCAAATATTCTCTGTGTTTCTTTATCATCACTTAATGCAAAAACACATTTATAGGCTTGTCATATCTTGAAAGCAATTTGCAAAGTGATTCCATAAACAATCTCAATCGAAATGGGGCAAATAATGTTTTAAGGATTGTAATGTCCGAAAAAATCCCAAAAATTAATAAATATGATTAATTAAAGACTTTTCTATAACTATAATGTTGAGTTCATAAGAAGCATAAGTTTAGAGTTTATGAGTACAAGTATGGATAAGGATTATAAAATAACAACAGTATGACAACTTAGTCATACTATGTTCAAGGATTTTCTAGAAAATATCAATTCTGATTTTATGACTGAAAGATTTATGGAATTAGTCTATATATTCCAAATTTTTATAAAAAAAATATAAAAGTTAAAATTATTCTTCTGTGGTTTGATAATTTGGTTGATAATTTCTACTGCAATTTAAGGCAGAAGAAATTCTATTTTGGAAATAACTTAAGAATTGAGATTATAAGAAATTTTCAAGTGTAGTATAGTTTTAGTAATGTATCAAAAAACACTTTAACACATAGAAAATTCTTAATTGCCTAATAGTTAAAGCTCGGAGTTATGCGAGTAGCATTTTTGGTGAAAAATACTATCTGAGTTCAGGTTTGACACTATCAAGGATATGTAATACCGAGTTAGATTACATAAAAATGTTGAGTTTATGTTTAAACAATCTAGGAATGATTTAAGAACTAAAAACGATTTAATTTTACTACACAATTTAAAACTTTACCGGCATTGGCTTATACTGATATTAGTTTTAGACTGTGTAGAACAAACTGGATGAAACCAAAATTTCCCTGCCAACTAGTTAGCTTCCTTTAACCAAATGAAATTTTATTTGCGTTCATGAATTATGGGATTCTTTGTTAAACATGTATGCTCTAAGGAGTAAAAATATAATATGTTTTTGGAGACATTTTTATCAATAAAGAATTTATTTATTATTCATATACCAAATTGTTGTATTCTTTACGTCCATATTTGTTGAATGTATGATAAGCAAACAAAAGTCTAAGACTATCGGTCTAAGCCTTTAGAATCAAGCATATGATGAACTGATTATGTGGAAGACATGATTCTAAAGGTGACGGTCTAAATTGTAAGATTCGCAATCGAGGGAATAAAGTTAGACGCTTTATTCATACAAAGTTTGTTATGTTGTCTATATACTTAACGGGAGATGGTTTATCTTGGCCATCAGAAGTAAACTCCGCGAATAGAAATATTAGTGCATTGTCATAGGTGACGATGTGTTAGATCGGGACATAAAATGTAATTGATTTTGACTAATAATTCTATTTCGGTAAATTAATTCACTTTAAACAATCATATGTGTTATGTCTTAATCCTGAGATGAATAGTTGGCTCCTTATCTTGACTTATATCTTTTGATGTATCAAATGATGACATCCATATTTTTAGGTTGGTACGTATGCCGGTACATTAAGACATAACTCTTGATAACGTAGACCTATTATTCATAGATATGGAATCCATAGCTCTTTTTTAGCAGTTGTTGATATCTTCTTATATGCGTTGTCTTATAATTAGAAAACCGAAGCTCTCAACCATTTAGATACATAGGTGTAACCGAATGGTATATTGTCTTTGGATGGTAAGTTTTCTGATAGTGAGATAATGGAATGTAAGATAAAAATAATCGGGAAGATAAGATAGAATTTATTCTTAAGCCAATTATGAATAATCTTGTGGGGATACAATACATTATGATATGTTGTAGATACTTAGTTTTTAGGCTTCATAATTCTATATAATTTGAGAGCGTAACTCTAAGCTTTTAATGGAGCGGCGTTAGAGTTGATAATTATGAAATGTATATCTGGGATATTGAGTTTCATAAATATAGGGAGCTTGAACTATATAGATTCATTAGGTCCCCTTTTCTAGCTTATAATAAATCTTGTAATGATACCGTGTACTTTTCTAATAAATTGGTGACTTATGTTGAATTATCAGATTGGCTGAAATTCGGTAGGATTAAATGATTCATGTATGTTTTTTGGTTGAATTAATTTTAAAATTAATTCAAGATAAACTTGTTGAATTATCAAGGTCAGATAATTCATGTCTGTTTATCGATTGAATTAATTTCGAGTAAATTAATTTAAGATAAACTTGTTGATTTATCAGGAATATTTATTTTCCTAGAGATTATCTAGATATGACGATTTTAATAAGATAACTTCTCTATTGCATTATTTGAATTAAAACTAAGGCTCTATCCTAAGAATCTCCAGTAGGAAATAAAAGATTTGCAGGGATCATTTATTGTAAGTTTGGCAGGCCGATCTGCCAATTCAGCCTATCGACCAAATGATTTATGACCATGCATTTTTAGACGTGATTTTTATTGTATATTAATCCTAATTCAAATTTTTTAGGCCTTATCTGATAAGGACTAACCCCTAGGCCCAATCTCTATAAATAGAGAGTGAGACTCATAAGTCATTTAGATCAGTTAAGGAACTAAGAGTGAGCACTCTAGTCTGTGAGTCTCTACAACTCCCTAAGAGCTATTGTTCACAAATCATAAACCTTAGTTCTAGGTTTTCTCGATTGGTTGGAAGGAAAGTTACCAGGGAAAAACTATACGACGTACGTCCACATGTACTCCAATTGTAGATAGAAAATAGCAAAGAAAACTAGTTGGTTGAGGCTCTTCTAGAACACCATTCTCTTCACAGATTGCAGGAGCCTTTTGGCAAACAAGGTTAGTAAAATTTGGTTAATTTATGCATATAATGTGCCAAACTTGTATTTTAGAAAATACTCTGGCATAAGAATTTTTAAAATTCTACTGCGTACTACTTTTCGAACATTCTTGCAGGTAAAGTATGGGGACAAAGTCTTTAAAAAGCTATAAAGTTTCGATTAAAAATGATTCTTGTTTCTTAAGAGACCAAACAATGACATTGAATGGTAAATTGTATGGGCTAGGCATGGTGTGCATTTGATGAAAATTTTCTCCCTTTTTCACTTAGAAATGGCAACTACATTAAGCAAAGAAAGACCATATTTTTGTTCCACTTAAGTTATCATGAAACACCTTAAGAAAAGTTTAGAAATTAAGTGAAAAGTTAATCAAGTTTAAGAAAAGTTTATAGATAGATCCCTCCACTACAAGGCTTTATTTTGCTCCCTTTTCTCCCTACTTCCTTCAAGAAAGAAAGTCTTCCACCTTTGTTTCTCTATGAAAGCCAGTTTACTACTCCATTAGTTCCTTCAAAATTTTCTTCCCACCCATTAGAAAATCACTTGTCAAAAATCAAACTAAGGAGGAGACTTTGGTTTGATCACTCAAGAAGAAGATTTGTCAAGGGCATATTATGTAAACTTTCCACTTTATGTTTAAGAAAATAGTTTATGGTCCTGTTTTAAGAGAAGTTAGTATGTAATAATTTTTATTTATGCTAATGTTTTAGTTTAAGTGGGTTTCTATTGATGTAGTATAAATATTATGCATGTTGAGCATAAAAAGGATTAGTTCTAAGTTTGTAGCTTTGTGTTTAGAAGGGTTTTTAACTCTCATTGACTTCAAAAAGGAAACTTTAAAGACCGTTTTTAAAGCATTTTAAAACCTAAGAATGTTTAAGTCAGTGCAACATAAAAGAATATATGTAAAATGTAAAAAAACTGGAATATTGAATCCACAATGACATTTCTAGTGTTTGTTTTAAGCTATCCAGTGAGGTCACAATGAGATTGTAAAGGAGTTGTGACCTAGTCACATCCTTAGCAGCACAAATGGCCTATAGGTCCCCTTTTTCTTTGTTCTTTTTCTATTTCAAAGCTTTGAATAATATTTTATTATTTAATAAGACTTTCATGGCAATTGCAGTATGATCGATAGTTGTTATCAATACTTTTTGATTAAGTGTTGCATGTAAAGTTGCGACTTGGCTCACGACCTCGAGTGTGCATAGTGTATTTTGTTTAAAAAACCTATTTGGTTTTCACTTCTAAGAGTTGAAACAACTTAGTTTATTATTTAGATTAATTCTATAAAAGCTGTAAATGAAATCGGTGATTATTTTTAGAAATTTTCTTTGAAGTCATACATGATGTTGCAACATGAGTTACAACCTCGATAATGCAGATTTGAAAACTGTCTAGTTTTTAAGTTTCAAAACTTAAAACGCTTAGTGTATTGCCTCCTTAAGCCTTGTAGCGATTATAGAACAATATATAGTTATTTCAACAATTTTTTAGATGTTATATGTGATGTTGCAACCTGGGTTGTGACTTGCTTACGACATTGGTAATATGAGTCTCGTTTATGCTTGGTTTTGTTTTTCAAAAGTTAAAATGTTCAATTTATATTAAGTCAAAATTGTTTATGTTTCGGTACTGTTTGGTATTGATTCCAAAACTGTTTACGCTAGGTGTTCCATGGGCTGTTGTAACCTAAATAGTATAGTTTACGTTTTTGAGTACCACGACCCTAAAAAAAATTCATGATTTTGGTAAAATACGAAAGTCTTATGTCTTAGCGAGATGAAGAACTTTCATGAAGAAAATTTTTGAGAATTTTGCCTCTAAAAGGAACTTTTAAACAAATTAATAAAAAATAGTTTAATCGATAAGGTTTACAAAATCACTGCAAATGACAATGTTAAAGATAGAAAATAAACTTTTGAAAAATAGAAAAGTTCTAGGCCTCGTCAGAACGAGGAACTTTCATAAAAGAAACTTTTATCAAAGCTGTCTTTGACATTTAGTTATAGTGACTTTTGCAACTAACAAAAATACTTTTTGATAATGGTTTAAAAAAAACGCATGTTTAGTGGTAGAATCACTCTTTAAGAACAAAAAAAGAATTGTACCATTTAGGGTCTACAATTTATAGTTTTATCAAAGTTCGGACTCCAATTTAAGATACGGTTTTCGGTTAAAAAAAAACTTTGCACTAAAAGTTTTCAACAAATTTTAAAAAATGGAAAATCATATAAACATAAGTTATTAACTGTTATGCTATGACAACAATTACGAGTCTAACACCCACACAGGTTTAGGAATTAATCATCAGATCTGAATTTTTCAATAGTTAATATCATAGAATGTATTTAGTTTCTAGGGGCCATACTGGGCCTAATGAATTGGATAGTAAGAGACACGGGCTCATAGGCCTAATAATACTATTCATATTTAAATGGACTTTTAGTATAATAACAAACCCAACATAAGTAGATGAAAGATTAATGAGTCAAGTAATGAGAAGAACATAATAAATTAATTAATTATCAATGTTAGTACGATTTAATTAAAGGCAATTAGGGAAAAAAATTAGATAAGAATTAAAAATTAAGGGGATTTAAATTTAAACAATCTTTTTAACTACTAGACTAGCCAGTTAGTTAACAAAGAGACGTTTTAAAGAAAGGATTTAATTTATTTTCTATGATACGCTAGACTTACTTGCATTAAAACATGTTAAGCTCACACTATTACTAAGTGTTTTTCCTCAAACTCTAGGAGTAGTGAACAAGTATGTGGCAAGTCAACAAATCCTAGCTTCGAAAATTAGGTAAGTAGGAATCTCGCATGCAATATGAAAACTTTAGTTTTCAAATAAAAGTCTTTTTACATGCTTTATGAAAATGCATTATCTGTATTATGCTATGCCATGTCATGCTAGATTAGGATATGTCATATTTTGCCATGTCTATGTTTTGAAATATATTGCATATGATGTATGCTATAAAAAATTATATTGCATATTCACCTTTTATTAAGAATTGTTATAATTTATGTTATGTGATGATATGTAGTAACATATTGTGTTGCATATACATAATAAGACAAGTGTAATAAGATAAGTTAAGTTAAAGAGTGTCGTACTTGTCACAACCCGCCTTTTCGGGCTGTAATAAAACTCTTTCTTACTTACTTAGGGGCAAAACTTTAGGAATTTTTTTTTTGAAACTAAAATAAATACTTTACTTACAATAATTTTGATAACTTCTAAAATACTTTCATACACTTATATTTACATAATTATTTTTACTTTTACAACATTTTTCTATTCAAACATTTCATTTCAAAACTATTTAAAATATACACAGCGAAAACATTCAGTAGCGGACTCCATACCTGATCTGCACACATCATCCGTTTGCCAGCTCATCATTGAGATTTATTCTGACCTTATTATCTGAATACCTACAGTATGAAAAACTTAATGAGTTAACGCCCAATAAGTCCCATAAATCCCACATGAACAATCAAATGAATGCATGATTCAATTATGCTTTTTTATGAACTTCCCTTATCTTCATCATTTCTTATCTTTAACTAAGGTCCAAGTGTTTGTACAATTTCGCAATTTCATTTAGGTCTACGTAACACCGTGACCATATTTTATTCTTTAAACTCCCCTTGCTTCGGGAGCTCGTGACCATAGTTTATCCTTTAAACTCCTCTTGCTTTGGGAGCCGGTACAACACTATTCTTAATTCCTGGTGTCATATTTACCAGTCTATTTATTATGGCTGTCATACCAAGCATGATGTGACACTCACATGTTATTCATGATACATAAATTTGTATGCATAGCATAGTACATACAAGTACCTACTTTGTATACATATAGGTATTCATCAGTGTACGCACAAATACATAAGATAGTGTACATAACAATACATAACATGTTATACACTCAGGTATTCCAATCGTATACTTACAGGTATTCATACTATACCTCTAGGTGTTCATTTCATAACAAACACACAAGTTTACACCGTAATATATGCTCTGGTGTACATATACACACATTTTATACCTACGTTTTCATACTATAGGTGGGAAAGGTACTTACTTGTTTTTTAGCACTGCAAAGCAACTTTGGTCTCCTTTCTCCTAGACTCCTAGGATCCTGTTAGCCAATTACAAAACCATTAGCCAATTTTTCTACGTTTCGTTTCAAAACATTCGCTACTTAATTATTTGAGTTGCATAACTATACACAACTTTAAAAACACTAGTTTCCTTATTTCTATCTAATTCTGCCCTATTGTCACTTATGAAGGGCGAAAATCTTTCTAATCCTTTTCTTTTCTTATTTGAAACCTTTCGAAGTGATTGGGGTCGTTCGGACAAAAATGACGATTTTGCCCTCCGTAGCCCTATTGACCTACCCGAGCTCGATTCATTGTTTTAACAAAAATAGCCACATATTAACTTTAAAATAATGTCCTAGTGGCTCGTATCTTTTTATTTCACACTTATGTCATTTTTTCATAAAACTTTTCGGTTTAACCCCTAAACCAAAAATTTTGACAATTTTGCCCCTAGGCTAAAATTTTTCTTTTTGCACCAAAATTTTCTATTTTTCATAGGAAATATTTTTACTTAAAGTACCATTCCTTAAATCATTTTGAAAAATGACATTTTTACCATTTCAACACTTTTTCACTTTTACCAAATTCTTGAAAAATCAAAAACTCACAAACGGTTGAGTTTTTCGACGAACCATATATTATGCCTAATAGTTTCGTCGAGATCTACAACTTTTACGTTTTAATTTTTTTCAAAATCTCACTGTACAGGGGTGTCTTTGGCCATTTTCTAATTCTGCCAAGAAAGAAATTTTTCTTTCAATTTTGTCCCTAGGGCATTTTGGTCAAAATTCATTTCAAAATTGCAAATATCCTCCTGTAGAAACCGTTTCATGCCTAAATCAAATCATCCTCATGCTCAAATCTTATTTTTGCAAAAACCATAAACAAAATTATAAAAACACTATTTTTTGCAAAAACTACTATTTTGCACCATAAACTAAAATTTCACAACGTAACCATGCCTATCATCACATATACATGAAACTTCATCAAACATAAGCTCAAGAACTCACAAGGGTTTGAGAGAATAAAAATCCAAACAAAATTCATAAATTTTTGAAACTTTAAAACCCAAAACTTACCAAAATAACTTCCTTTTGGTTTCTAGCCTTCAAATATCCTTTGAACTCCCTTTCTAAGCTTCCTTTTCATGCAAAAATACCATGGGTTAATATTTCCCCTTCAACCCATGAAAAATCCCTTGAAAACTTGTTAAAAAGTTTAGAATTTTATCTTAAATCTTGTGAAAATCCTTGAGCTTGCTTCTAAAACTTGTTTTGGGGTTATTTTTGCAAAGTGTAAGGTTGAGAAAATTTTTGAAACCTTCCTTCAATGGCTGCCGTGAGTTCTTGAGGAAGAAGAAGAAGAAATTTTGTGATAAGCATGCATTAAAGGCTTGCTTATCTTTTTTGATGACTCATGGAAACCCATGGGTATACCCTTAGGTGGCAACATGCTATTGGGCTACTTTTCATGACATGTGGCCCATTAGCAAATCAAGGATAGTCCACTTTGTTGGGCCCAAAATTCGCATAGTGTAATTTTTCGTCACGCAGTATTTTCTTATACTGCCATGGTCAAATCAGTGTATTTCCTATCCTTAAACTGTATAAAAATATTTAACTTACTTTTCGTTTACTTTTGGAGGCCAATCATGACATTTTTCGTATCTGCTTTTTCACTTAGCAGTATTCTTATACTACTTCAGCCTCCTTTTTACCCCAGGCTAGGGTTTGGACAACCTCTATGTCCTATTTATATTCTAATCACTCATTCGTTTATACCAAAATTTAACAATTAATCGTGATATAAAATTTATTTTATGGATATTATGCACAAATTTTTGAGTAATTAAACTCATAAAATCTGTATTCAGCAATATCCAACGTGGCATCTCATTCACCGTAAAATTTGCAATCAATGTCGTTCATTCATAATTTATTGTAATTTTTACAAAAATCACATTTTTAAAAGTAAATTCATTAATTAAACTCAATTAAATATTATGTTTTATTAATGAAATTTTCTCGGTCATTACAATACTAACCTCTCAACTAATAGGGAGGGATTTAGTTTAGTTTCTTTTTATGGTCTAGGGTAGTTAGGGATCTTCGCGAACCCTAACTTCCTGATAAATCATAAGGGCCTATTAAGTATGATAAATCAAGCACATAAGATATGGACTTATAATAAAGCATAATTAGCTCATGTATGTTTTTATAAATGTTTTAAACTTGCTTTATGAGAATATGTTTTCTACTTGTTGAGTGAAAGTTTACTCAAATATGTTCATGCTTTAGGTAGGTAACCTGTCAGCAACTTGTGATGGACAATAGCGAGCGGCAAATGAATGGTGGAAATAGTTATAGATACCGCTTATAAAATGTTTCTTCCGCAATAAATTTTAAGTTAAACATACATGTATATATGTATGTACGAATAGTTTCATGCAATTATAATTTAAAAACGCGAATTCAAATTTTACAGTCTTAGTCTTGATTATTTAAGATTAATTAGTTATAATATACCTATATCAAAAGTTTAAATAAGTTTAAATTAGTTTCAAAAATGTTTTTAAAAGATTCATTTTAATTAAGGAATTATTTTAAGAAAATTAATCTAAGTAATTAATATTAAGTTTAAAAAAATGTTTCATAAATTTAGTACTTTATGATAAGTTTAAGATTTAGAGTACGATTAGGTGGTTAACTAACAGTCATGTAAGTAGGGTCGTTAAAAAAAAAACATATTTTTATATATATTTAAAGTCTTCATTCTAGATTTTCAACAATTATCTCTTGTGATACTCTCCTCACATTTTGCATCAACATAACCATGTTTAAATCATAAATTTTAAGCACTTTTAACAAATTGACTATGTTTGGAAACACATTAATGATCAGATCTAATATTTGACTTATCTTTCACTATCATTTGGCAAATATTGTGTGCATGCCACAGAGTAAACTTCAGCTCTCTCCAACTTTGTGCATTTAAGTGGCACACCCACCAAAAGAAATTTTGGTTTGAACTTTATAGCTTTCCCCTTGCTTATAGAAATGACCACTTTTTTTCCCTTTTTTTTTTTTTCCTGTTGATGAAATGAACACACATTTGATCTCTTGTTGTCTAGTAATAGGAGAAATATTGTAATTATCACATAGATAAATTGATCAATTTATCACAGAATGTAAGATCTTATTGTAAAGAAAAATTCTTAAGGCATCACCAATGTTAAGCACCGTAACTAACATATAAAAGTGGGTCTCATCTATAAGATTCTACATTGTAGGATCCATCATCTATTACGATATGATATTCAGCATCAATGATGTCTTTCTTATCATTATATTGTACCATTAACTGTGATTCTAAATCTATCTATATATTTATCGCCATAACAAATAAATAAAAAAAGATCATTCTTTTTCAAAAATATTTGCATTAAAATTACAAATTTCTATATATTAAAAATTTAATTTCAGATTTTTAAAAGTGATTCAACTTTTACTTGAATGTATTGTTTTATCCACTTGATTTAAGGTAATTATATATATAAAGACAGTAAATTAAAAATTAATTTTTTTTAGAACTCTGGTTTATAAAAATTATGAATGTTGACCAAAATATTGGAAATAAAAACAAGTTATATATATGTATTAAAATATTTTAATTAAAATAAAATATATTTGTTTTAGTCATTGTACATCTTCACACAATTTACTCCATAATTTACTAAATTTTTGTTTTCTTTTTAAGGATAAATTTATGTTTATGGTATTAATAGTATATTTGAAAAGATAATACAAAATAACTAGCTATTTTTTATCATGAAAATTACAGTAAATAGAGCAAATTATAGAATACTTGGAAATAAAAAAAAAACATATTCCCAATAACTAAAAAATAGGCCATTTTAAGTTTTTAAACACCATATTTTCCAATTTTAACCTTCCTATTAAGTGTCCATCTTTTTTTTTTCTTCTTTCTCTCTACATCCTTTTCTCTTCTAAAAACCCTTCTCTTTCCTCTCTCTTCCATCTCAGCAAGTATTTAGAACATTAGTTAGAAACCAATTGCTTTCTAATTAACTGTAGTATAAAATTCTCTACGGCTACAGGACAAAACAAAAAGTTGCTACGATATAAAGCTCTGATATGCTACATTTGTTATACCAAAAACTTCAGCTCTAACCAACTTACCAAAACACCTCTTTAGTTGATCTAATCCCTCTCTTTGTAGATCGGTAGCTTCCTCCAGTTAGCATCAACATCTTTTCGATGGGATTAGTTTTCAGCGATACTCATCATTGCTAGTGGGATCTCCAGTCAAACAATGATCAACAAGCTCATGTGGTGATCGACTTCGTCACCATTGTTGCCCTGGTTATTGCGAGTATGACAGAGTCGTCATCGCTTGGAGTTTAATGTCGTCAGATTTGCTGGTGAGAGAAGCTAAGGTCAAGAGATGGTCTGGTGGGGAAACTAGTTTTTTATCGACGATAAGGGAAAAGAACTAGGGAATTGAATTTTTATAATTCAATTAATTAAGAAATTTGAATTTAGAACTTTTTGGCCTACTTATTAACTTTTTTTAAACTTGTCCTATTAATTTTTATTCTTTTATTAGGTTGACCTGTTCCTCTCATTGACCCTTTAAATCACAATAAATTTTGACTGATGACCCAACTGGTAACAATTATTTCAACTTTATTCTAAATTGTGCCTAATATGTGTTGGAGCTACCAAAATATTTTTGAATTGAACTATAATCCTTTACCTTTTTCACCTCTAGTTAAACAAAAGAACTCATTAAATAAAGCTTGTATGGTCAGAATAAAGCTTGATCGCCTGCATGTGTGTGTGTGTGTGTGTGTATATATATATATATACGTATATATATACACATGCACACACATACTGTGACACCTCGAGTATTTTTAATACATTAAAAATGCAATAACTTAAAGATTAAGTTAAATGAAAATATGTGTCACAAGTATTGTTTAATCCAATTTTTATGATAAAGTCCATAACGGGAAAAATGATATAGAAATCATGCTATAGCCTTAAACAAAAAATAAATGATATAGAAATAAGCTTGAAAGTTTAATTGTTGCAAATTATGTTGCAACAAATGTTAAAATAAAAATACAGTTTAAGAAAAAAATATTGTATAATAATATGAAAAATTATACAGTATTAGAATAATGCAATGTAAGGAAGTACACTGATAAAGTTTTGTAGTATGAAAATTACACTATAAAAGTAATGCAATGTAAGAATTTGACTGTTTAAGGTTAAGCAGTACAGAAATTAGACTGTTTAAGTTAAAACAGTATAGGAATAATACTATTTGAAGAATAAGGATGAATAAGGAATGCTGTAACAGTATGGAGAACATACTCGCAGTATAAGAAAAATATCGTCAGTATAAATTTATCTGTATAAAGTTAAGCAGTATAGGAATTTCATTAAGTGGTGGATGTAAATAAGTATGGGAGGTTGTGGGACCTCATGAATTGTATGAAAAAAATATCGATAATATAAGAAAAATACTGTTAATATAAACTTGGATTGTGTAAAAAGTCTTTGTAGGACCCACCATGAGACACTAAAATGAATGAAAATTTGCCATCAAGCCCCTTGGGTGGCCCAATTATACATTGCCAACTTAAGCCACTTTTTTATCACAAATGATGCTTGGTGGTGACTAAGCATGCTAAGTCATCAAAAAAGAAAAAAAAAAGAAAGAAAAGAAAAATGGGGGGACTATAAATAGTCAAGGACTTGTTGAAAATTAAAACGACTTGGTTTTAGAAAATTTTTTTACCCATTTCCTCCCAATGAAAACTGCCCCTCCTCTATGTTTCTCTCACTCAAAATTTTGATGATTTAAACCTTCAAATCATCCAAGGAAGTGAGATCAAGAGTTCTAGGGAAAGATTAAGGAGTTTTAAGGTAAAACTCAAAACTTTTTCCTATTGTGTATTAGGGTTTCGTTCAAGTTTTTGATCAAATTTTTATGGTGTGATATGGGCTTGATGTCAAGGGAATTTGGAAGCTTTCAAGTGCTAAAAAGTGAAGACAAGCACTTGGGAATGATTAGGTAAAATCCTAGTCTCACAAGCTATGCTAAATTTTATGTTTTATTATGCATGTGAAGTGTTTGATGAAATGTTTTGCGCTATGACATATAAGATGGACATTATTGCATGATTGTTTTATGTTTTATATTGATGATGGTAAGGTTAGAAAGAAAGAAAATTTTGTGGTAAGAAGTGAAAAATTGTTAAACTTTGTAAAGTTTAACTAGTTTCAAGGCAAGGGGGTTTTGAGGGTCTTAGAGACCAATTTATTTACCATATATGGTATAGAATATTGCTAACACAGTGAGGGAAATAACTTTTATGAACAAAGTTTTGTAAAATTTCAAAAGAACTAATTTGTAAAGTTTAGTAAAAGTTTGACAGATTTAAAAATCAGCCAAAAAGTCCACCTTAACGATGGAATTTTAAGAAAGTTAAAAGACAAAGTTGTAGAATGCATTAAAACTGTTAAGACAGCACGGACAATTTTCTAAAATTCTGCTCAGTTGAAAAGTTATGAGTTTTACGAAATTTTGTAATTTTGAGTACAAAATTTCAAAGAAATGAAAACGTTAGGAAATGTTTGAAATTTGACCATGGAACTTTGCAAAGTCTTATTCCCTATGAAAAACTAGATGTTTTGGTACAAGATGATTGTTTTTGGTTCTGAGGACAAAAATGTAAAGATTTTTGTGTTTTAGGCCAAAACTATAAAATTGTGTGAAACTGGGTTTTTATAGAGGAACATTGGGTTCCTACATTTCTGTGGGCAGTGAGTAACCACAAGAATTATGTTTTTAAAGGATTCAAAGTTCAATCAAGGAAAGAAAAGAAACGAATGTTAAAGGAAAAAATGCAAGGATTTTCAAGTTACGGGTCAAAACTATAAAGTTTTAACAAAACATATTTAATTGAAAGGAAAACCATTATTTTGGTTTTTCGTAATATTATGGATATAAAGAAATGTATGATGCTTTTAAAACAGGTTCTGAAAGTTTTTAAAAGACCCAATAAGGACAAAAATGTCATTTTATAAAAAAGGCCAAAACAGATCCAAAATGCCTGACATCAGAAAACGCTTCTTAGCGAAAATTTTCTCATAATATGTAAATAATGAAATGGTAAAGTTAAGTAATAAATTTTATAAAGTTATGAAATTGACCAAAAATCCATTAAGGATAAAATCATCATTTTTAAGAAAACGATTAAAGCAGAGTCGAACACTCCGAACTAGCAAAATGCTCTTAGACGAAAAATATTCCTTAATATGTTAAGTAACAAAACCGTCAAGTGAAATAGGAAATTTAACTAAGAGACGTGTAAGTTAAGTCAAAAGAAAGGTAACCCAATGGGTTACAAAGTCAAGTGAAGAAAGAGGTAACCCTGTGGGTTATAGTATTAAGCAAAAAGAATGGTAACTTTGTGGGTTATATAATTAAGTAAAGCGAAAGGTAACCCCAATGGGTTACAAAGCTAAGTAGAAGGAAGGTAAACCAATGGGATACAAAGCAGAAAAAAGTAAACCGATAGTATACCTAGTTAAGTAAAAAGGAAAGGACAGTTAATGTTTAAGTTTTATTATTAATCGAGTAGATTGATAAAAAGAAAGTTAACTAATAAGTCAGATAAGAAAGTTAACAAATAGGTGTCATATGATCAGGACACAGAAGCTAACAAATGAAATGAAAAAGAAGGAAATAGAAACGTTAGAGCTATAGACAGGTAAGTTCCAACTTTACCTACAGTATGAAGTAAATAATTTTCAAATACTTATAATATACATGTTTGCAAATGTGTTTGCAATTGTTATGCAAGTTGTTTTTAAAGTATGCTTGCATTTGTTATGCAAAAAGGTTTTAAAGTTTAAATCAAGATTTGCAAGGTACTTGCAACTATTATGTTTAAAGCATGATTGCATTTAATATACATAAAGTTTAAAAGATCAAGTAAAGGTTTGCAATGTATTTGAAATTATTATTATACTTAAAGTAAGTTTGCATGTGAAATGCAAAATGTTTTTAAAGAGTTCCAGTTATGATTTGCAAATGTATTTGCATATGATGTGTTAGGATTTGATATGCTCACTAAAGTTAAAAATGAGGTAAAATGAAGATAAAAGAAAGTATCATACCAGCCTCCTTGTTGTGAGACACTGAAAGTAAAGTTAAAGTTGTGACCTTCTTGATGTGAGGTACACAAGTAAAATTAAAGTTATAACTTCGGTGTTCGATGGTCTCAAATCTTCCGCAAGAGAAGCATATGTTTATGATCTCATGATTAATGATGTTAGTACGAACACTACAATTTATAAGATAAGGAAATTTATGGCACAATGATGGGAGATAAAGTATGAAATGCATGATCATAAGATACTTATAAATGAATGATCATAAATAAGCATAAATGGAATCATGCATATTGATTATGCTCCTATTGCTTGTCAGGAAATGTTTATGTGTTATATTTATGAAAAGCATTCCGAGGACTGCTTTATGTTAAGTGTTTATGAAAAATATTTCCTGTTTATAAGGGAAGGTTTGTGAAGGATGTATTAAGAAAAATGTTTAAGAAATGTTTTATGAAAAACGTTTAAGAGAAAGGTTTTTATGAGAAAAGCTTTTAAAGCATGTTTTGATTATTTGTGAGATTACGTTTGAACTTACTGAGCGAAAGTTCATTAAAACTATCTTCATGCCGTAGGTAGTCTTATGGGTAACCAGTAGGATCTGTTTGAAGAGCTTTGTGCTGCGGAGGACATATGTAAAAATTTGGATATAGATACCACTACAAGATGCTTCCGCTAGTGTAAGAAAATGTTTTCTCACTATTTGATATAGTGTTTTCAAAGTTTAAGAAAGTCAAAGTTTTAAGATATGTTTTCATATTTTAAGTTATATTTTATGAAATGTTTCATATAATTAAAGCAAAAAAAAATTATTTCAGTACTTTTCTTACAAGTAAGTAAGATTAAAGTTTAAGAAATGATGTTTAAAGAAAGTTAAGTGATTGCTCGAAAAGACTGGTCGTCACACATACATACACATGTATATTTATGGATTAGTTTTTAATGGTTACATTTCAATAATTACCTTCTAATAAGAGTATGCTTTAACTACTTCAGTAATTATCATAAATTTTTTTAGTCAACCATCTACTTAATTATAACTATCAGATTTATATCAAATGACTAATAATAACAATATCTATTAAAAATGTTACCGTAAAAACCACATCCATTTATGTCAAAAAGATAGAAATTATTAGACTTTTCCAAGGAGCTCGTAAGAGCAAGTTACTCTTTTCTTTTTTTTTTTTCTTTTAAGTAAAGAGGAAAAAAATAACATGTGAACTTTCCAACAAATTTTTAGATTAATGATATACGAAAGTTAGGTGAACTCAAGTTTGATTTTTCTAGAATGCACCTGATGGGCATAATGGACATCACACGTTGAACATGGTTTTGGACGTAATCTTCTCTTGGGCTGTCATGGTCAAGGATTCCCGTTTCCCACACGTGAGTTGGAATTGATTCCATTGAACCACTCTTAAAAGGAGCACTTCACTTTCCAAATTTGAGTGCGACGTTATTTATAAACCAAATTGGTCTACATTTTGTGCGCAGAGTTGAAAGGGTAATGTGAGTAGCACGGCGAGCCAAACAAAGATTGGCACGTCAATGATACAGATAATGGGTGACAGCAGGTGGGTCCCACAAATTACCACTGCTCTAATGACAAAGATAACGACAAAAAGATGTTTGATTTTGACCAGATTTTATCAAGTACATGTTGCGCCTTCATGGCGGACCCCATCTTGGACACACAATTTCATTTTACTCACCAAGATGTTTTTGTCAACAAAAAAAACTCTTTTAAGGATCTAGCAGGATAAAAACATGTACGTAATTGATGGTTGGCTGTTCTAACTTGAGTTTTGGCACCACCCATATAAAAAAGTAATAAAATAAAAGAGAATACAAGGTTAAAGAATTAGTATATCTTACATTATTTTATTATTATTATTATTATTATTATTATTATTATTATAGTGACTCTATGTGACCAAGCTATCATTAGTTTTTTAATTAACGCTGTCACCTTGATGAAAATTTCAACCCAAAAGTTCAAAAAATATGTTGTCTTGGTTACGAGCGTTAAGTACCTTCTAAGTCGAGAACTCAATATTTGATCGAAAACCTAACATAAATGCACTACAATAGTAAGTGTATATTTGCAAGCGTTTTGAACTGAACGCATAATATTTAGAATATATATGTTTTATTTTATATATATGGATGAATTTTTAATGGTTACATCTTCACCGATAGTTATCGGTTCAATTGTAGTAATAATTGTATTATTATTATTAATTTAATGATGTGGTGTTTATATGACATGCTATTACAGATTAAGCAACCTGTTAACTTAATTAAAAAAATATTAATTTTTTTAATAATTTATACAAGGATGTCAACAGTTGGCATTACTAACAATAATAACTAAGATTCCTGTAATTTTTGTGGTTTAAAATTTTTAGAAACAAATTTTTTTAATATCTAATATAGGAATTTATGTTCTTCTATTTTGTTGCCTTGGCAACAAAACGAGCATTAATTAAAAAAAAAAAAGGTTAAAAGTGCAAAGGAACGTCACCAGTGTGAATGGAACTACAATGATCTCAACTGCAGGATAGGCACAGAAGCTTGTTCACAATGCACACAAATGAAACAAGGAACTTGAAGTTGTGGTCGTTTACATTAATTGAGATTTTGTATAAGAATTAACAATAATTAAGTGAACTCTACAAGGTGAGAATGTGTAAAAAAAAAGAGTCGATGAGAAGAGATTTTTGGCAGACAGTAATTTCAATATTCTTTTTCCTTTATCCTTTATCCTTTTTTTGTTGTCATTAATATAATTATTTTCACCACACTAAAGGGAAAGCAAAGAGTGGTAGGTAGCTAGATTGTAAAAGTTTCTTTCATTCACATATCTACGCTATTAAAAGTAATTAAATACTATCAAAAGTAAAATAAGGTTATACTATGCAAGTCACATATATTTTTTTATGAAACTTTTCGATATTGTCTTTTTTCAATTTCTTTGAGTCTGATCAAAATAAATAGCTTTCAAACTTGACTTCTACACGTATCCTCTAATCCATTTCAGATTCTATCTCAACCTTCTATTACAACCATAAAATAAAAATTGACAACATGATAGAAAAATGAGAATATAGTTGAGAGAAAAAGTATTAAAAAACTAAATTATATCCTAAAACTATTCTATTATTTCTTTTTTTAAGGCACTATCTATTATTTTGTTTTTTCAAAGGCACTTACTATAAACCTTATTGTGGAAAATTATATCAAATAACATACTTTTCAACCTTAATGTAAGTAAATCTCACAACTTTACAAATATTAAAGTATATAGTATTTTTTATAATTTTTTTTTATTTTTTAAGCACTAAAAATTTTTGATTTTACCTTTTCTTTATCTCCTTAAAAAAAACCTCTAGATCTACTTTTTCTCTCGCCTCTCTCCTCTCTCTTCTCTTTTCTCTCCAATCTCGGCGAGATTCCAACTACCTCTTGCGACTATGGTAACTTCTCCTGCTATGACTCCAGTGACTTCAAGCAACTCCGATGACGAATTTGGCACTTCCCTTCTCGACAACATCTCCCTCTGCAAGATCTCGCATGACTCTGGTAACCTCTCCAAGCAGAGCTCTTGTGATATGTGCTCGATTTTGGCCACGCGACTTAGGTAGCTTCTCCGGTGGAGCTCCTGCGATCTTCAAGGCCTCACAACTTTGGCAAGCTACTACGATCTCCACTTCCTCATGACTCCAGCAGCTTCTCCGTTGTAGCTCCTACAATCTTGACCTCGCGACTTCATCTAAAAGTTTTAGTCACAACAAAAATTAAACTAAAGTTTGTGACTAAGTGTATATTAGTTAAAACATTTTGTTATAACTAAAAGTTTTACTAAAAATTGTTGCGACTAAGAATCTAATTTTTTATGGAATTTAAAACTCTCACATACTACAGTTTATTATCAAATCAAAACTGTTGGTTTCTATTAAAAACAAGCTATTAAGATGAATAAGCTTTGACGAGAGTAGTCTATTTCATTGATTTTACTAGTCTATTTCATTGATTCTACTCAAGAAACAATCTGTACAGGAAAAATGAGATATATATAGGCCTCGGTATGGAAAAGAACAATATGGAATTTTTTAAAGCCGTATAAAGATATTTTTCCCTCCTAAAGAGCAACAAATTCCTGTTAAGGATAATGCCAAACTTCCTACAAGGGTCTGCACAAAATGCTTTCCTCGTACAGGTAGTGGAGCAAGGGAAATCGTGCTGCAGAGGTCTGATGAGGAGTCCTTGAATTGCTGATGTATAAACGGAGTGGAAACGACACTAGGAGCCTAAGTGTGACACTGCGTTTTGGTTATTGCTTTTAACATCCAACCGTTCTTTCAATCAACCTACCAATAATATATACGTTTTTCCTTAATTTTTTTTTTCTCTCGAAGTGTCATTTAATTGGGTTTGTGATTCTTACCAACTATATGTTGGAATTGAAATAGGAAACACAGCGGAAGAGGCTGATCGTTGACAAACAAAAATTTTTTAAAAACTTTGCTTATCGGAAATAGATATATAATTTTAATTAATAAAAGAAAGCTTTAGGAATTTTACAAACCTTTTGAAGACTATCAAGGTATCCTAACTTTTCTCTTTGACGCCACGATCTTCCAATCTAAGCCTTCACACCAATAGAAAGACGAGAGGGCGTCAAACTGCAAGAATGAATTTTCTTCACACTTTTCTGAATCTGCTGTGTACTCAACATATGAGATAGCAGACCTTTTTTTTAGAGAAGAACTCTCAGTTTCTCTCTGAGTATTTTGCAAAAGTTATGTGAATGAAAAAACTCTTGAAATAACTGTTATCTCTCCCTATTTATACCTGAGCAATTAGTTATTTTTCAATTGGCTTTCAATTTTTTTTTTCTTTCCCAAATCACAAAGTGATTCATATCTCTCTCTCACACACACACACGTAAGTTACTTTTTTTTTTCTTCTTTCCCCAATCACTTAGATGTGATTGGTATAATATATATATATATATATATATATATATAAGGTAAAACGCGAGAAACGTAATGATACGTTTCCCTTTTTCTTTTTTTTTTCTTTTTTTTTAATTAACAAACGAATCAGTGATTCGTTTCATATATAATATATATATATATATATATATATATATATAAAGAAACGTAAATGAATTCGTTTTAAATTCGTTAATATATAAATATTAATAAATAATGAAATCTTATATATATATATATATATAAAGATTTGATTCAAAAACATATATATATATATATATGTATCTAAATCTCAATTCAAA